>CM040242.1:78310875-78383993 GCA_022545495.1 Chrysanthemum lavandulifolium | reverse complement strand
ATTTAAGAAAAGAAAAGGTATTTCAACACCTATTGAAAGAGCTTTTGGTGTCAATATTAGGATAAACTGGATCAAGAAATAGCAAGGATGTTTTATACCGGAGGTTTACCATTTAATCTTGCAAGAAATCCACACTATCTCAGGGCTTTTCAGTTTGCTGCCAACAACAAAATTGATGGTTATGTACCTCCTGGTTATAATAAGCTCAGAACAACCTTACTACAAAAAGAAAAGGATAATGTTCACAGGCTATTGGAACCACTTAGGTCTACATGGAAAGAAAAAGGTGTAACTATTGTGACTGATGGTTGGAGTGATCCTACAAGAAAGTCAGTAATCAATTTCATGGCTATTTAATGGTCATATGTTTCTAAAGACGGTGAATTGTTTTGGGGAAGTAAAAGATATATTTTTTATTGCTGATTTGATGAAAGAAGTCATAAATGAAATTGGTCATCAACATGTTGTGCAAATCATTACTGACAATGTTGTTGTAAGGAGGCTAGAGAGATTATAGAGAGTCAATTTCCTCATATCTATTGGACACCATGTGTTGTTCATACGCTTAATCTTGCTTTGAAGAACATTTGTTCACCAGGGTATGTGGAAACAAATTCAACAACATATGAAGAGTGCAAATGGATAAAAGAAATTCACGATCATGCGCTTGCAATAAAAAATTTCATCATGAACCATAACATGAGACTCTCGATTTTCACCAAGTTTACACCTCTTAGACTGCTTTCGGTTGCCGATACTCGCTTTGCCTCCATCATTGTGATGCTTAAGAGATTGAAACTTATCAAAAGGGTCTTCAAGTTATGGTCATAAGCGAAGAATGGTCTTCTTATAGAGAAGATGACACTGATAAAGCAAACTTTGTTAAGAAAAGATTGTGGATGATGAATGGTGGGACAAAGTATCATATATTCTTAGTTTCACTGGACCTATATATGAGTTAATTAGAGTTTGTGACACCGACAAGCCATGTTTACACTTGGTGTATGAGATGTGGGATTCGATGATTGAGAAAGTGAAGATCGAGATCTACAATAAAGAAAAACGTCCTTTGTCTCAATTAAGTCTCTTTTATGATGTTGTGCATGCTATTTTAGAGGCTCGATGGGCAAAGAATAACACTCCCCTACATTGTTTAGCTCACTCTTTAAATCCAAGTTATATGATTTTAACCTATATGCTTGATTTATATTATATACTTATGAACATAGGTCGATATAATACAATAACCTGATTAGCAACTTAGTATGTAGATTAAGGTTGTGACATAGCTTATGTTTTGAGATTTGAATGCTGTAAATATTATAGTGATGCATGGTTGCTTGAGGATTCTACAATAATTGCTCCACATAGGGATGGAGAAGTTTCACAAGAAAGGATGAAATGTTTTCGAAGGTTGTTTCCTAATGATGATGAGCATAGCAAAGTCCTTGAAGAGTATGCATTGTTTTCAATGTCCTTTTGAGGATTTAACAAGCATTCCAAAGATGGCTACTATGGAACCCAAAAGTTGGTGGGTTAACTTTTGTGCTCAAACTCCTTTTAGACTTTGGCTTTTAGATTACTTGGACAACCTAGTTCTTCTTATTGTGCTGAGCATAATTGGAGTACTTATGCATTTATTCACTCACTTAGGAGGAACAGGTTGACTACAAGTCGTACTCAATATTTGGTTTACATCCACAATAATCTCCGACTTTTGTCAAGGAATCCGAATGATGATGCAAAGATGTGGGATGTGGGTGGTGATGGTTTTGATTCAATGGAAAATGTAGGTTTTTTGAGTTTGCCGATCTCTCATTAGATGAACTTGCATCTGAAAATCATTTGATTATTGATAATTAATTACTTTGAAAGATATATATATATATATATATATATATATATATATATATATATAGGGAAGAGATCGGGTGGGTTTTAGCCTTTTAAGTAGGGATGGTGCGGAAATATTACAGTAGCTTTTAAAAAAAATTCAAAAAATCAAAAAATTAAAAAATAAAGAGGATGAAAATATTTAAGAATCGCTAAAAAATTTTCAAAAAAAAAATCGTTTCATGATTAAAGGTATTGTGATATTAAGATCGATTTTGACTTTTTTTCCGACTTGACAAAGTCAAGATCGATCTTGACTTTTGTAAAAAGTCAAGATTTGATCTTAATATCACGTAAAGTTTTTAAATACAAATTGTTAATATCACACTAACTTTTCTTTGATATCACGTTACTTTTTGTTTTTTTACTAATATTATTAATATCACCGTTCCTTTTTAATAAAAAAGTTAATATCACGGTTTCTTTTACTATCACAGAACTTTTTCTTTTTTAATATAATTGTTAATATCACCGTAACTATCATATGTTTTTTTAATAAAATTGTTAATATCATAGTGACTATCATATGTTTCTTAATATCGAGGTTCATTTTACATGTAAAAACTTAATATCACAGATTGGTTTTATGATATCATCATTTTATAATATCACAGTTCATAATATCACACTAGAACTCATAATATCGTTAATATCACGGTGGGACTCATAATCAAGAAAACAAAAGTAGTCGGAAAAATCGAAAAATAAAAAATGAAAGAAGATAACAATAGTAAGGATCGCTCAAAAGGAAAAAATTAAAAATCGTTTACATGGTCGATTGGTGCGAGTGAAGTTAATGCAGATCTTGACTTTTTACATGAAGTCAAGATCGGATATGGAATAGGCGGTCAGGATCTGTCCGTCACGTCCGCACTAAAAATAAAAATCCACACATGATCCTCACTATATATATATATATATATATTTTGGAATTTCTTTAATATATTTTCATTTTTATATTTTTTATTGCCATACCCGTATCTTGGATTTCGATTTTTTGTTCACTGCATCCCGTATCGTCCGTGCGTCGTCGATTGCTACATAGGTGTGGATTTCTTGCAAGATTAAATGGTAAACCTCAAGTATAAAAGATCCTTGCTATTTCTTGATCCAGTTGGTCCTTAATATTGACACCAAAAGCTCTTTCAATAGGCGTTGAAATACATTTTCTTTTCTTAAATCCAACACCTGCTTCACATGGCAACTTGACTTCATTCACTTTTGACTCGGCTTTCTCTTCATAGACATCTTCTAACCATTTCATCTCAAGTTTGTCACCCGTTGTTGCTTTATTGCAAATAGAAATCTCAGTAACTATATATTTAAATCTTACCATCATATATAGGTACCGTACAGGCGTACACACATTATAATTTAATCATGCAAAGAAATATATGAAACAATTGTTACCTTATATACCAAGCAAATGTGCTCTAACCTTCGAACATGATCCTTGTATGATTTCATCGCAAATATTGCACTTAAATTTCCAAGTTCCTCCTGTTGCTCCTTGCTTTTGGATTTTAGTCACATAGCCCCACAATGGAGGTTCTTCTACTGATGTATTTGATCAAGGCTGTCAAGATCGCGTGTAAACTCGTAGGATCGTACGAGTTTACGTGTTTACTAGCTAAAACCGTGTAGGATCGTGGTAGGATCGCATATGTAGTAGGATCGTAAGTAAGATCGTAGGATCGCACGTAAGAACGTAAGATCGTCACGCAATCCGAGTTCTCACTTGCTTAGGCCAAAAAACAAACATGTGTTTTACTAATGTCTAATAAGTAAACAACTGTTATTTCATTTTCTAAATAGATTATAATTTATAACTAGTTTTTTACTTTTCTAAATAGATTATAGTCTAACAGTGTTCAATAATTCGATTTACTTTACTTCATTGTGATTAAATTAATCAAAATGTATGTTTTGAAATGCCACTAATGAAACGTTTGTTTCCTTGAAACTTGATTTTCTTGTGTTACTATTATTTTGGTGTTTGAAATTTGAACTTTGTCATTTTCAAGAGGATATTATATGAATTTATCTTTGACGTTGAGTAGAAATGTAAAACAGTTTGACTCGTTTATCATTTGTTTACAAACTATGACAAATTGGTAGGATCGCAGGATCGCGATCCGATCCTACAATCTCGATCTTGCAAAGACAAAAACGATCTCACGCAGGATCGCGATCTTGACAGCCTTGTATTTGATGATCCTTCTTGAGAAGCCATGAAGTCGATATAGAGAATAGAGATGAGAGATGATCGTATTTTATATTGAGATGAGAGATGCCCATATCTTATATAGAGATGGGCCGGTTATGGAATTTGAAGAGTTAAAACCTTAATTGGGCTACGAAACGTCCCCATATTCAATGGAAACGTCTCCCCAGACACTTCCCGCCGCCGTCCCCGGAATTCGAGACATCCCCCTTGCATTTCTCAGCCGTTTCCGTCCCCAGAAAGTCCCCGTAACGGGTACTCTGACCTTAGAGTCGTCCCGTGCATCATAGGATGTGAGTAGCTATTGCCTCTTGAGTTCAAGGTTAATGTTTCTTCAAGCATTTCTATAGGCTGCTAACTAATGATGGTACTAATTATCTAGGGAACCAATTTCTCATTATGTGTTAATGGTACCTCTAAAGGTCACATGTGTTGGCTTGATATCCTAAAACATACCTGCATTATAAGATGATGCAAAAAATGACTCCATCTTGAAACTACTAGAAATTGATACCGTTGATTTCTCAAAAAGAAAAATCATGGTTTATGGAATAAAACACACACACATACATGTATGTATACAACCAACCAAACCATCCATTGTAACACTTATGTTCTTTTTGGAGTGGATCTAGCTTCAAACCATTATGGCATTTGGATGAAACTTATTCATCACATGCGTTTTATGCAGCCATCAACCTTAATTCAAGATTCAACATATTTTCTTATTCTTTGCCATAATAGACGCACGTGTAGAGATATTCTGTTGATCTTTTGGTTGTGAGGCAATTGGATCTCAGCCTAAAAAGCTTAAGATCTGTCATATCGACATGGAAGTCTGATACTTTGGCCAAGTCTCCTCATAAATAGCAGATAGGAGTCTCTAGTTGGGCTTTATAAGCTTATACGGAAAACACCTTCATTAATTACTACTAATCTGACTAAGTGACTGACATCTTATAACTACGTCCACTATGTGAATAAGCCTGTGACTACTGCCCCATGGCACAAACAGAAACACATCATAAATCTAGCCTAAATCTTAAAACAAATGTATATAAACATATTTCAACTGATAGCTCAAATTCAGCTAACACAAGAACCATATTCAAGATACTACTATACGAAAATACTAAGTGTTTAGCAACCTCAGCAGACATTAATCTATGTATACTGAACTATAATATAATATACAAACAAACACCGACTAAACTAACTTGGTTAACCCGAGGCAGCCTTGGATATCATAGGAACTCCATGATGACTTGCAAGCAGTAATTCGTTCATTCGAGCAATCTGGTACAATAACTGATGAATCCTCTGCAAAACCAAGAAAATAAATTGTTAACAATCATGGTCTGAGTTTTTATTACACCTAAATACAACTCAACAATTTCATCAATGAATGCAAGTAAAATATTTGAGAAACTTTTACACTATATATTTATATGTAGAATTGTAGAAGTACTATAAAATTTTACCATCATATGTAAGTATTTTTCTATAAGTTAAACATTTTACGAAACAATAAAAACTGAAATTTAACAAACCACCAAATGGCGTAGTGGTAAGGCATATGACCTCCTCACCAGATACGCATTTGGGGGTGGCCAGGGAAAGGGTCGGAAACAGTCAAGGACTCACAGGCCGCGTCCATTTCTCATACGTGTCAGCTTAGAAAAATGGCTAATTTTCTCGCTTAACAAAATAAGGTCAAACTTAGTTAAATTTCGATGCAACTAATGTAAACTCTTAACTAACTTAATCTACACATTTTATCGAACACATGATGTGCAACATACAAAACCGTAAACAAACGAACCTCGTCTTTCTCCTTAATAACACCGAGAAGCTCCTCAACACCCTCCCGCCTTACCCGTCTCCTTCGACTTCTCCGAAACCTCAAATAAACGAACAACATCACCCCCAAAAACGGTAACTTATGACCCCAAAAAAACCTCAACCCCCCTCTAACAACCTCCAGCAACTTCAACCCTGAAACCCACAACTTCACATCACCTGGCCTCACCACATTCACCACCGGTTTGACTTTGACTTTGACTTTTTCATCATGTGTGTCTGTAACATCAGATTGATTATGATGGTAACAATTAAGGCCTTCGTGATTGGTGGGTGGGAATACAATGGAAGTGTGACTGTTGTTATGCTCTGGAAGTGGAGTTGACCGTTTGACTAAGGGAGTATTTGGATCTGGGGATAGTAAAAGTGGGAATTGGGATGGGAATTGGGTTGGGAATGAAGGTAAGTGGAATGTTTCCCATGCGATGAGTGTGTTTGGGGGTAATGGGTCGGGTTTTGGGTGGTGTTCATCGTCCGCCATTGGGGAGCAGATGAAGGTTTTGACAATGAAGGTCTGGTTTTGACGATGTGTGACGGTTATTAGTGGACTTTTAGATTAGGGTCTAAACAGTTAGTAACATACATTACTAGTCCCTTAAATCAAGGTATCAGCAAAATCACCCGAAAACCGACTCATACCAATCAAAATCGGGCCGAACCGAACCAAACTCACTTTATTCAGTTTTGTACTATTATTTCAGTTTTTGTCGGCTCGGTTCGGTTTTGGTTCAGTTCAGGTCAATAAACATTTTTCGATTCAAAATAGCTAAACCGACACGAACCGAACCGATCTTATTCGGTTTGGTTTCGATAGCTATTTCTCAGTTCCCGTTTTTTCCTTTATTGGTGTTTTGATCGGGTCGGTTTTTACCGTTTCGGGTCAGGTTTGACCCATTACTCGGCCCTACTTAAAACTTAAAAGTATTCATCACCACAAAGTAGAAAACATGTTTATCTAAATTGTTTTGCACATTTCACATTTAAGACTGAAACTTTGAAAACTATTTAAACTTTTGATTTTTCTTGCACATTGGTGTGTTTATTGCTATGTGTTTCGCTTGGAATAATGGGTCTACCAAGGCTTCATATGCCAATCTTTTTGTTTTATTTTGTGAGTATTTTTTTTCATTTTATCATAAAATTTCATATGCAGTTATGGTGATGGGTGATCGTTCAGTGGTATGTGAGTGACTTATTAATTTAAAATTTGTGGGTAAAGTTTCGTTGGAGACATGTGAAAGATGTCATGTAGGTCGTAAAATTTATAGTTTTAGAAAAGAAAAAAAGTTAATTTGAGTAAAACATTGGAAAAAGAGTTTATTTTGATAAAAATGAGTATGTAAATGATCTATTTAAGTAATTTGTTTCAGAGTAAAGTCCAAAATACATTTATGTGATTTGTCTCGTGTCTCGCTTTACATTTGAAAATTTTGTTTGGCACAAAACCATCCCCCTGTTAGTAAAGTTGGCACAAAACCATCACTTTGTTAGTAAAGTCAATCAATGAGGACTAACGGTGCAAATTATTTCTCCGTTATCTCTTAACGGAAGATAGAATATTTGCATCGTCAGTCCTAAGGACTAACGATACAGTTTATTTTTGGAAATAAATTGCATCGTTAGTCCTAAGGACTAACGGTGCAAATTTTTTGGAAAATAAATTAAAAGAGGGCCACCCACCACCATCATCACCGCCACCCACCACCACCCACCTCCACCGCCGCCACCTAACACAACCACTATCGCCACCGCCACCACCTTTACCACTGCCATCACCACCACCCACCGCCCACTTCCATCGCCGCCACCCAGCACAACCACCACCAGCACCTCCACCCACCACCAACATCACCGCCACCCACCACCACCATCACCGCCACTCACCACCACCATCACCGCAACCCACCACCACCCAACGCCACCACCACCCACCTCCACCGCCACCCACCACCACAACCTCCTTATTGGCCCCTTTTAATTTATTTTCCAAAAACATTTTTGCATCGTTAGTCCTTAGGACTAACGATGCAATTTATTTCCAAAACTAAATTGTACCGTTAGTCCTTAGGACTGACGATGCACATATTCTCTCTTTCGTTAAGAGATAACGGAGAAATAATTTGCACCATTATTGACTGACTTTACTAACAGAGCGATGTTTTTGTGCCAACTTTACTAACAGATGGATGATTTTGTGCCAAAAAAAAGTTTAAAAATTTAAAGCGAAATACGAGACAAACTACAAAAATGTATTTTAGACTTTACTCTTTGTTTTATATATAAGCATCCAAGTTACATTATTAAATCATACTAGTAGGTCTAATAATGAAACTTTATTTTAAACTAATAATCCACATGCAATTTATTCTAGTTGTTCACTAAAGAGGTGTCAGATGAATGAGTGAGCCGGCTTTTTACGCCAACGGAGGGGCGTGGCTTTCAGAATGCCCTCATGGCTCCCAATCACAACAAACAAACCATTGACTATATTACAAATTAACCTCTGTTTCATTTTCTGACAGCAACAATAGATTCTTTATTCTTTACTCAAAAAACACTCTGATACCCACAAATAGATTTGCTGCAAATTTAGCAAAGATTCAATCTTTTTATTTGAAATAGTATAAAGGGAAATTAATGGCAACTGGTTTTTTGGGTTCATCAACTTTACTTCAATCGAATATTAATGGGTTTTCAAATGGGCCTGTCTATCAGCCTTACTCTTTAACTTGCACAAGGTGACAATTTTTTCTTTCTGAATTCTTGATTTTGGTGAATTGTGTGTTGTGTTATTATGTACTTTTTTTCTTTTCTTTTTTTTAGAGCGGCAATTTTTTTCACACCTATCTCACAAATGGCCTCCAGCGAGGCTTGATCTAGGCTGGTAAGAACTCACGTACCACTAGACCAAAGGACTTGGGGTTCTTACGGGTAATTATGGTTTCGACCTTTTGACCAACTAAGACTCAAACTAGCTAAACCCCTCCCTCTTTGGGAGGTTGGTGTGGCCAATTCAGGGTTGTTTGCATTTGCGATTGCGATTCTTAGGAATTGAACGTGAGACCTCACACATTTTGGTATGATAGTCACGAGCCCTTTTGCCGCTAGGCGACCCCTGATTGGTTAGTTTAAGATTTTTATAGAGTATAGTATTAGGAAAAAGATTTCATCTTGGTTATGATTATGTTGTGTTCATGTGTTAATTACTTCAGTTCATAATTCTAGAGTATATGACAAAAGGAAATGAAGAGCATCTTTGTGTCTTGTATAAAATCTTTTATGTAAAGTTAGGTTGATCTAATATGTTGACAAAGGTTTAGCCTGTTGATTGTTGTTGATTTTGATGAATCGTAATGGCTTTTTCTCAAGTGCTTATCAGCTTAAAAGTAAGCCGGTTATCTGTTTATTTTCAAGTGCAACAGTAACAGTTTTATCGCTCCTCAAAACTGCTTATATGCTAAAAAGTAAGCATATAAGCAATCCCTAACACCCAGAATGCAAACTGCTAAGTAATTAAGTACATTGAAAATGCTCTATTGGTTTACTAACAATTCCTATTTTGGAGCTCTTCCAAATGCAGTTAATCTTTAATATAGCAGTATAGCACTCATAAGTTTTGTTTTGTTTTTTTTTTTTTTTTTTGATGAATGATTTTAGGCGAGCTATTAGAACCGTGGTAAAGGCTAGCTCTCGGGTTGATAAATTCTCAAAGAATGATATTATTGTGTCTCCATCAATTCTTTCTGCAAATTTCTCAAAGTTGGGAGAAGAGGTGTTATTCTTTCATATGTTTAATAGGAAACTTTTTTTTTTTTTGAAGGGCATATGTTAAATAGGAAACTGATTCATATTTTACATGTTGATGTTTATACGAGGTCTGGTTGTATATATAGGTTAAAGCTGTTGAGCTGGCAGGTTGTGATTGGATTCACGTTGATGTAATGGATGGTCGATTTGTTCCGAATATAACAGTTGGACCGCTTGTTGTGGAAGCATTGCGCCCAGTCACAGATCTGCCATTGGACGTGCACTTGGTAACCCTTTGCAGATAATGTTTTTTCTTTTTCTTTTTCTTTTTTTTTATTTTATTATTATTATTATTATTTTAAATATATTCAAAGGAAACATATGGTAATGAGGATTATAAAATATGGCAGATGATTGTGGAACCTGAACAACGAGTGCCCGATTTTATTAAAGCTGGAGCTGACATAGTCAGTGTCCATTGTGAACAATCGTCCACTATCCATTTACACCGTACTTTAAATCAAGTAAATTTCTTTGATATACTTCTTCTGTTGTAGCTTATTTTTGCAATTGGTCACTTGTTCTGAGTGCTTTTTTTCTTTATCGGCTCTGTACCAATCTTTAGTATCCCTTTTCATTCAGATTAAAAGTCTTGGCGCGAAATCTGGAGTAGTCCTGAATCCTGGTACACCATTAACAACTATAGAATATGTCCTCGATGGTAAATTTTGTTTCTGCTCTATTTAGTCCGTTAAGTTATGTTCCAAAAAGTAATGCTGCATTAGCCTGCAGCGTTTTATTACTTCATTTCCTTATCCAAGTCCCATACTCCCATGTTATATAAAGCAATGTCAAAAGTTATCCTTGCGTTATGTATTTGTAGATAGAGTAATTTAAATATGTTATTGATTTGAATTTGGATTATTGAGTTATGTTGTATTTTTACGGCTGACAGTCGTTGATCTGGTGTTGATAATGTCTGTAAATCCTGGATTTGGTGGACAAAGTTTTATTGAGAGCCAAGTGAAAAAGATATCAGACTTGAGGAGAATGTGTGTCGAGAAGGTATCCATTCTCATTTTATGCTCAAAACCTTTCATTTGATTCATGCACTTGAAACACAATGAATATAGAGGGATTTTGGTCCAATCCACCACTGGCATGAATGTTAGCATCAACTTATGGAGATAATAAAATATTCCTTTTGACAGGGTGTGAACCCATGGATTGAGGTAGATGGTGGAGTTGGACCTAATAATGCTTACAAGGTATATCCATTTTAAATGTTCTAAGCCTATAAATAGATGTATCACAAACACTATATAGAATTTAATTGGAACTCAGGCTAAGTGTTTACTTGTCTGCGTATATGCTGGCAGGTTATCGAGGCAGGGGCTAATGCGGTAGTTGCTGGTTCTGCTGTCTTTGGAGCTAAAGATTACGCCCAAGGTAAGGGTTCCGCTCTTCACCCGTAAAGGTGGAAATTTTGGCCCATTTTGTTTTAGGTTGTGTTTGATCTAAAATGGGTCAAACCAGAAAGGATAGCTAAAAGGGACAGGCCAAATGGGTTGAAAGTCACCCAAAGTTGATTTTTAATGCATACAATCTACGGAGTAAATCATTTTATTCAAAGATTTTGATTATAATTGTAAAAATGTTATTTTTGCAATCATACTTAACAGCTTAATTATTTAGGAAAAAGTGGACATAAAGTATTAGCAGCCAGCAGGTCAACCCAACCCTAATTAGCCTGTTTCTACCTGGTTCAACTTAAGTCTATTTTGACCCATTTTCCACCTCTATTCACCCATAACTCAAAACTTGATTGAAAATTCTCAAACTGTATCACCGATTTTTGTTTGGATTGGATATCTTTTTCAGCAATAAAAGGTATTAAAACCAGCACTAGACCGGATCACTAGATCGTTGGTTGTTCATGGCGACATGCATAATTCTTTCCACCTCAGTTGGATGTATTCAAGTAGGATGTGATTCCAATGCTGATAATCTCAATGTAAGGCAACATATTTATTTATTATTTTAATCCATTTAGTTTGATTAAGTATTTGAATATCCTCCGCTTTTGAGATCCAAGTTAAGGATAAAGATAGCTGCATTATAAATGGTCACATGGATGCCAGGGTCTATAATAAGTTGAGTAAATCAAAAGTTGTTGTCCATGTGGTTGTACCGAAATTATGGATTTCGTCTAGAAGTTCATCTCCGTCTAAAAAAGATCATGCATCAAGTCCTTTTTTGCAACTTCCAAAAGATGGCCTTTTCAATTTTCTAACCAATACACTGGTTTTTAGTCATCCTGTAAATTTGACGACACTTGACGCAAATCGCCTTTATATCTTCACAACACACACATTTGCAAGATGAAATGAATATGGAACTTGACAATGTGTTCTGTGTTCATAAATTTATATAAGATACTTGTAGATAAATCTTAGAAGTGTTCTTTACCCATTTTAATCCTTGTGTTTGCAGCCAAACGGCAGGATTCTATAGTAAATACTTACATGGGAGATGGCATAGTTCATTAAAAGCAAGGCAGGGTATCTATGTAACACGTGTAGCATAAACAGGTGTAAAAAGTTCATTTTCTATTCTTTTATGTCCATTACTTGTTTAGCAAACAAGATTAGTGTTGGAAAATTTTTATATTTGTATCTTGAAATATATGTTCATTGCTTCTTTGGTTTCTATCAGCATGAACATATTAAGGAATGAGGAAAAAGTAGCAATTTCTTGCAGCTCGTATGTATTTTGCCCTATAAGAATATTTTGTAATGCTTGCAAAAGTATTGTCATGTATCTGAATTTTAATTACCTTCTTATGTTTTTCTTAATAATTCTTTTACTTGTTGTTTGTTGATGTAAAATACTGTCCCATTCAATAGAAAATTATTTCATTTAAAATATACTTCTCGCCATTATGAGTTTAGGGCTAGAAACTGAGGACCATCTGAGAAGGTAGTTTCTAATAATTCATGAAATATATTAGAATATTCCCACAATTGTAAGTAGATGTGAGAGCTAAAAATATATTTTATTCATAGTTGTAGAACCGCTTTTTGTTAGGAATCTTTTTTTCTTCTAAGGAATTGGTTAGTTGTCTAGTAACAAGGAAGAATAGGAAATTTGATTCGATAAACGAAAAATAATGAAATAAACCGCTCCACCGGAAATTCCTCTCCCCTACCGTACTCCAACTTGGTAGTTTTCACCACTGTCTAGAGTTGAGCCACAGGATTTGTGGCGGACTTAAAAAGCCACCTACAGACGCTTTACGCCCAATCATTCGGATAACGCTTGCATCCTCTCATTATCGCGGTTCTTGGCACGAGTTAGCCGATGCTTATTCCCCAGATACCGTCATTGCTTCTTCTCCGGAAAAGAAGTTTATGACCGTGGGCCTTTACCTCCACGCGGCATTGGTCCGTCAGCTTTGGGCAAGCATCTTCAATTCATTTAGTCCTATTATGGAAGACGCCCATTGAGAAAATTCCCCAATGTTGCCACATCAACAATATCCTCTTAAATTTTGAGCATAGATGTTGATCATGTCCAACATGCCAGATTAATGGAAGGTTTGACAGTGTTTAACATGATTTCTAATCATATGGGCAAGCATCTTCAATTCATTTAGTCCTATTATGGAAGACTTGATACTTGGATACATGAATACATACTTCATCCTTGATTAGCATCCAAACATAGATAGTCGAGTTGAGTTTTGAGCTTGAAATACGAATTGAGAATTGGTTGTTGAAGGATTGATTTGTGTCCAAAGAACGTATCGGTTGTTTTCTGAATCTGGAATGATACAAGGAGGGATGATTCCTAGCAGAACACAAAGAATAAGACCACTTAGGTCATAATACTATGAAATGACCTTTTCCGACTTTTTAAGTATGTTAGATTCTCTAAACTTATAAAGCATCATGGAGGATGTTTGAAAGGGTAAAGGTTTTGTGTGGGAGTAAATTTTGTTGAACCAATATGTAAAATAGGGAGACTTTCAGAGAAGCGTTGAAAGAGTAAAGAGACTCTGTGTTGATCCATGGCGAGTGTCCATTGCAACGAAGGCTCTAGTATATAACTCTGTGAATTGTTCATAATGATCGCCATGCATCTTTGGTTGGAAGGTGGCCAAGGTTGTTGCACAATGTGGTACTCGTTCTCTGTGTGCTATAGTCCTACATGGAGTATATGGGCAACTAAAGTTTGTTTCCTCTAGATGTTTTGGGGCTATGAACGTTCAAGAGAATTTCAAGGTACTGAGAAAACGTGAGCGTCATTAGATACCCACGTTGCATGGTTTGGGTTCTGTTGGGTGGCCGGTGGCTGATCTTTGTCAGCAGATGGGACAGTGATGGATGGTTCTGGGCAAGTGATGGTGCCATCAACATAGGGGAAAAGTTTGTTTGTAATAAGGAACGACTGGATCATTGTTTTCCAGTGACCATAATTGGTTGTGGAGAGTGTGAAACCGAATTTGTGGGAATTGTGACTTTGTTTTTCAGCTGTGGTGAAAGGGGCAAGGAGAGCCATGGTGATAATGAAGGGCAGCAGAGGGTTTGTTTGTTTTTTTTTTTTTGTTGCTGTGGTGGGTGATGGCTGAAAAAAAAAAGGTTTAGGGTTTGTAACCCTTTGGCTCTTGATACCAAGATAAACAGCAGAAGATGTTGTATATTGTATGTCTGAAAGAGAGATTACAAGGCTATAAATAGAATAAATAATTACACTGTTAACTAACATGTTCAGTACACTGTTCAGTGGCATGTTGAGATAGTATGATACTTTTGACAATATCTCTTAGCCTTCATACTTGACTAATAAAACATAGATAGTAGAGTTGAGTTTTGAGCTTGAAATACGAATTGAGAATTGGTTGTTGAAGGATTGATTTGTGTCCAAAGAACGTATCGGTTGTTTTCTGAATCTGGAATGATACAAGGAGGGATGATTCCTAGCAGAACACAAAGAATAAGACCACATAGGTCATAATACTATGAAATGACCTTTTTCCGACTTTTTAAGTATGTTAGATTCTCTAAACTTATAAAGCATCTTTCAAAAGTTAAAGAGAAGCGTTGAAAGAGTGACTCAGCACCGAAAGGCTCTAGTATATAACTCTGTGAATTGTTCATAATGATCGCCATGCATCTTTGGTTGGAAGGTGGCCAAGGTAGTTGCACAATGTGGTACTCGTTCTCTGTGTGCTATAGTCCTATATGGAGTATATGGGCAACTAAAGTTTGTTTCCTCTAGATGTTTTGGGGCTATGGGAATTTCAAGGTACTGAGAAAACCATACGGAATCAAATTAAAAGGTGTCTTTTTAGCATCTAACAAATGAATGGCAAAGAGAGAAGATTTTTATGTGTGGCATCTTTAAATCTTTTAGTAAAGAAAAATGATAAATCATCCTACTTGATGTGCCTAATAATCCTCCTACTCACAAGATCCTAACAAGTGTCACGGTTTGGAAGAATGAGTGGAAAAGAAATATATAGTAGTGTATGTATGTGTAGGAGGATTAGTAGGAGAATACTATGAAGATTAGTAGAAATGACCTTCATGCATATAAATTTTCGACCTGAGTTGGATTTATTCAAGTAGAAATGAATGTAACTCCAACACCCACCATCTCAAGGTTAGACATTTCCTTTTATCATTAATGGATATCTTAATCTATTTGTTTTGATGTAGTATTTGAATATGCATGCCATTCTGTATATATATAAGAAAAAAACAGAAAAAAATATAAATAAATAAATAAATAAAAATGGTTGCATTCATGAATGATCAAGTTATGTGGGGATCTATAACAAGGTAATCGAGTAAATTACAAGTTTTTGACGAATCTCAGCCTCAAAAGAATTCCAGTTGGACTAGCAAGTCCAATTTTGACACTGTCTAGAATGATTTGCTCGCATTTACACACAATATGCAGGATTCTACATCAAATACCGGAAAGGGGAGCAAGATAAGGTATCTATGTGAAAGCATGTTGCATAATGACTGTGAAAAGCTAATTTTTTCCCCTTCACATTTTTTTAATCTTTTTTTTAGCTACCAGGAGTGGCGTATCGAGAAATTTGAAAAGTGTTCCACTTGAATCGTGATGTATTTGTCCTTCTTCAATCAATATGAGGAAATGGTGGCACTTTATGATTGTATTTGTCCTTCTTCAGTCAACAGTTGCATTTGCATCAGTTGCATGCTAATCTGCTAAAATTATTATTACCCAACTAAAAAATGTTTTGTCCTCTTAGAATTTTTTGTGGTATTACAACTTGTTTCATATGTGCCCGAGCTGTGCATTGTCTCATTTACTAAATTAACTTTTGGCGAGTTTGAAGCTCTAACTACATGGTTTCTCTCAATTCAATACAAGAGTGCGCAGGTTTTTGTAAATGTTTAATTATTTTAAAACTTACAGGTTCTCTTAAGTATTTTATATTTAAAGATGGAAATATGACCAACTTTGTGGTGGTTCTTGTTAATGTTACTAGTCACAGCGATTAACTTAATGGGATGTAGTATAAGTTGCAGCTTCTCTTTATCATGCTTGCTAAAACTTATCTGGAAATACGACGGACCGGAATCTCATTTTCAAACAATGATTCAGTAAAGGCAGGTGATTGGTACACCGGCCTCTTTTGTTTGTAATACCACTAAAAAAAAGATAAAACGAACAACTCAGCTATCAATTGTTATCCAGATGTGCCCGAAGCACAAATTTAACTCGTTTGTTACTCCAGATGTGATAATTGAAATTTACTATTTAACATGACATTAAAATACAACGAAAAGAGTTAAAGGACCTTTCACATGGCATTAAAATACAATGAAATAAGATATAAAACTCATCCTCACTCCCATAAATCTTTATGAATAGCTATCAATTCGTACATCTCAAAAATAATAACATAAAACTGCACAGGGGAGGAAGCTGGACATCATCACGTCATAAGCTGATCAATGAGTTGTATAAAGTTTACCCTGCCTCCACACAATGACACTCCCCTTCAACGTTGACATTAGCTTTTGTAAGCTTGTTAAATCAATAAGAAGACATATCCACAAGAAAATTCACTATTGAAGCACTGCTATGTAACCAGCTCTTTAACAAGCAATCAAACTATACCAAGTGAACACGCACAATGTATATCAGACTTGTCTATCTTCATTTTCTCTTGTAGCATTTATAAGCTAGGGACAGATCCTCATAGGCAAATAGTATAGTGGTGTGATTGACCCAGGAATAAAGGATCAATTTCAGGCGGAGACTACTCACACATGGAGCGATGGCCCATTTCTTTGGATGCCCTGTAGTCTGTGGGTGGGAGTCAAAACCATTTTGGTTGCCAAACACCCCCGAATCCTGTGAGCGTACTAGAGGTCAACTTGGGTGTGAGATTGTGGGTCAAAGACTGGAACTTCAAAACCTCATGCATTGTGCAATTATTCCTGTCCCGCTCTTTATTTCTTGTTTAGAAGCATATTCTGTGAGTACACCCTAGCTAGTTGCAGGATCATCCTATGTCAAAACTTTAAACCCGTAGTAAGAAACCCATTTGTTCCTTAATTGTACAAAAACAGATTATACAACACTGATTGTAACTACTTCTACATTGATATGGCGGCAAGCACAGCTATAATGCTTCGTACTTAACAGAAGATTCTAACCGAGATCCTAAAACCTCAAGACCAGAATGTAAAAGATCATCAGAACACCTAAATGCTGATTTATAATCTCCAATTTCTCGATATCCCCTAGCGAACACACCATAAATGACTTCATTTGGGATCAAACCCAACTTAAGCATGTCTGCATGTAACATCAACACATCAAGCATATGCTTCGCCTTAAAATGCCATTGTGTAACAACCGCATAAAGCTCCACATCCGCTTTCAAACCGATACTTCTCATATCAGCAAAAAACTTGCTCGCTTTAAAAATCTGCCCATCATTACAAAGTCCATATATTAATGACGCGTAAAGAACAATATTTGGTGAACAATACTGATCACTATTTAAGAAAATCTTGATTGCATCATTAGTCAAACCATCTTTGCATAATCCATCAATTACACAACTTAAAGTGATTACATTAGGACTCAACCCCGCTTCAATCATCTCATTATAAAGCCGCAAGGCTACTTTCGTGTTATAATCTTTGAAATGGCCATCAATTAAAGCTGTATAAGTAACAACATCGGGTACAAGACCTTTAATCACCATTTCTGTGTATAAACCCATTGCACCTTCCATATTCTTTGCCTTACAATAACCGTCAATCAAAGTCGAATATGTGATGATATTAAGCTCGACACCATCACCCACCATTTCACCACACACCTCCAAAGCTTTCACTATATTTCCATTTTTGACATATCCGTTGATTAATGCATTATACACTGCTGAGTTTGCAACTACACCCTTTCTTTTCATTTCTTTTAATAAACTGTATGCATCTTCCAATCTACCCACATTACAGTGACCATTTATAAGTATACAGTAAGTGAAAACATCGTTAGCAATACCAAAAGTTTCCATCTCTGATAACAAATCACACGCTGCAGAAAGATTGCCTTCTTTACAGTACCCATCAATTAAACTATTATACACGTACAAATTCGGAACCTCACCAAATTTCAACATCTGAGCAAAACAACTTTGTGCAGCTAATGTACCACCCACTTTGCGAAACAAGTCTATCAAAATACCAAAGGTGACAAAATTCGGGATCAAACCAACGTCCAACATCTCTCTATAAAAATCAAGAGCTTTACCAACATTCGCCATCTTACAATACCCATCCAATAACGCATTATAAGTATACAAATTCGGACTCACCCCAGCTTTCCTCATTTCCCCAAACACACTCTCCGCTTCCAACATCCTCCCTTCACCACAAAACCCACATATCAAACTCGTATAAACCACAACACTCGGCCTCAAACCCCTCTCCCCCATTTCACCAAACACTTTCAGCCCTTTCTCCACATCCCCTCCACGACAACACGCGTCAACCAAAATCCCATACGTCACAACCCCAGCCACCATCCCACATTCCGTAAAATACCCATAAACCTCCCACATTTTCTCCACATTACCCATCTTCAAAAACCCATCTAAAACCCTATTACAAACATGCAAAGCAGGCAAATTTGCACTCTTTTTAACCACCCAATACGCCTCGTCCACAAACCCGAACTCACACAACGCAATAACCAAAACCCCGAAAACTTTCGTTTCGGGCTTAACGAATTCCGGGTTGTTTAGGGAACTGTATAGTAATGAGGAAATCCTATTTGGTTTGCAAGTTTTTGACAAAGATTCTATGAGGCATTTTATCAAACACCTTGCCTTCAAGTAAAGTCTTTGGTTGGTTAAGAAGTGGATTGCGGCTGAATGTAGGATTAAGGTTTTGGTGGGGTTTAAGGTTGATGTCTGGTGGAGGTTAAGGGCTTCTGTTGCTGTTTTTGAGTTTAGGATTTTGAGTGCTGTGTTTAATTGGTGTGATGAAGATGATGATGAAAATGTTTTGTGGATAATTTGAAGTTTTTTGGTGTGTGATTTAATGGTGGAAATGAATATCATTTTGGAAGTAATAAGATGGTTTCTTCCATGAACAAGATTCATCTGATGCAATGCTGCAAATTGTAGGATGACTAGGATCTTGAGTATCAGGCACATGTGAAGTGTTTGGGTCAAACTTATTTGAAAGGAAATTTATCATATAAATAAAAGTCAAAATTATAGCTCTTTTTTTATTTTATTTTTTAATCAAAGAAAACCAAATTATACTAATAAGATACAATGTTTTAAGAGTCGGGTCACTAATCAACCCGCTCGAGTCATCAGTTAACCGAGTCCACTGTTCCAATTGGTTCAATCGTCAGATCAATTTGGTTTTTCGTTAAAGAAAAACAATAGTTCTTAATACCAAATATACGTCAAATATGAAAAGTTCAATATCAATCACACAACGAGTGAGATCCATGACAAACAAAGAAAATCAAAAGTACAACTAAGCACATCCTAACATTTCATTTTGTTTTCATCCAACGGTAGAGATCAAACCAATTAATAACCATGAAAGGGCAAAATTATCATTATAGCTCATTTAATAAAAAAAACCCACTTTTCACATTTTTTTTTAAAAAACAACATATCTTGCAAACGGTAAATTTACATTTAATGAAAGAGAGAGTGTTTGTAAATGATTATCTAGGATTGAGTGGGAATTATAAAATTACAAAACTGTCTTTGTGTTAACTTTAATTGAATGTAGATGTTTAATCAGGACCGTATGATGAATGATAGATCAATGGCTGAGATGATGTACTTTGATCTTTAGATATTTATTGTTCTACATTGAACTTTCCTTATCACACAATAAGTTTATAAAACATATATTACAATACAAAATACGTACAATTCAATGAGAATACAAGTGTTAAACTAAAATCACATGGCGTTTAGTATCGGTTTAACTGGTTTGATCGGTCGGTTCAAATTGGCCATTTTTTCGTATAACCGGCCAAGTCGTTGATAAGGTGGATCAATTTTATCGCAGTGGTAAAATTGAGTTTTATGGTTAACCAGTAAAAATAAAATTGAGTTAGATTAAAACTTTTTTCTTAGAAACAATATAAAAGTATGCATGAGTGCATGACCTTGAATATGTAACAGCAGAACATAAATCCTGTATGTTGGTTCAACAAGCAATTCCCGCCATAAAACCAAAACACCAAAAAACAATAACACTCAGATCCCTACAACAATTCATATTCAACCTCTTCCAAAACACAAATCCAAACACCCTGACAAAAACAACACAAATCCACACACAAATAATCATAAACAACTTAACCCAAAAAAACTACATCATTGTCAAACTACTTCAATCCTACATAGCTTCAAGTCACTTAAAACAAGCCCACATAACATTTAACCAAATCAAAAACCCAAGTACCACTTCCTGGAACCAAATCATTAGAGGATATGCGGGTACCGATAGGCGAATGATGCGGTTAAGGTGTTTGATGAAATGCTTGAGAGAGGTGGTGTGGCGGATGAGTATAGTTACTCGTATGTGATAAGCGCGTGTGCGCGTTGGGGAAGATTGGGTGAGAAGTATCATGGGAGGGTTTTGGTATGTGGGTTTGGTGGGAATTTGTTTGTGCGGACGGGTTTAGTGAATTTTTACGCGAGTTGTGGTGGGGTGGGGGATGCGCGGAGAGTGTTTAGTGAGATGGGTGAGAGGAGTTTGGTGACGTGGAATACGTTGTTGGCTGGGTATGTTAAGTGTGGGGATATTGATGGGGCGTGGAGAGTTTTTGAGGAGATGCCCGAGAGGAATGTTGTGTCGTGGACAACTTTGGTTTCTGGGTGTGTGCGTAATGGTGAGTGTAAGGAAGCGTTGTTTTTGTTGCGTGAGATGTTAGATGCTTGTATAAAATTGGATCAAGTGACTTTACTTGCTGGTTTATCTGCTTGTGCTGATATCGGTGATTTGAAAATGGGGAAATGGATTCATTCGTATATTGACAGGAGTTGGGATATTAATAACAAAGAACGTACTGTTCGTTTGAATAATGCACTCTTAAACATGTATGCTGGTTGTGGTGTTGTTGATGATGCATATGAGTTATTTAAGCGAATGCCGGTTAGAAGTACAGTGTCATGGACGACCATGATCTCTGGTTTTGGAAAACAAGGTCGTGGTGAAGACGCTCTAAGTGTCTTTCAGTTGATGGAAAGCACAAAAGATAATCGTTCAAAACCCGACGCCATAACATTGTTAGTTGTGTTAGATGCTTGCAGTCATTCTGGTTTTGTTGAACAAGGCCGGCATATATTCAAAAAAATGAAAAGTATTTGGGGAATTGAGCCAGATATTGAGCATTATGGTAGCATGGTTGATCTCCTAAGTCGAGCTGGACTATTGGATGAAGCACTCAAGCTCGTTGAAGATATGCCCATGGCACCAAATGATGAAATTTGGGGCGCATTACTTGGTGGTTGTAGAACTTACAAGAATGTAGAACTTGCTTTTCAAATTGCTCAAAAGCTAGCTAACTTTAATCTTGAAGATGACAAAGCTGCTGCTTATCTAGTACTATTATCAAATGTTTATGCAAGTGCTAAGAGGTGGAAAGATGTTGCGAATGTGAGGGAAAAGATGGTTCAGTTGGCACTGAAAAAGCCTCCCGGAAGAAGTTGGGCGCAAATAGGTGGGTCGGTTCATGAATTCTTAGCTGATGATAGGACTCATATGCATGCATCTTTGATATATGAGATGCTTCATTTAGTCACGGTTGAAGCAAGCTTAACTGGATACAAGCCTGATGTTTACGACGCAGCTCATCCTAATGGTACTCGATAGGTTGTAAACGACATACAATAATTATTTTTGGGCGACTTAACAAATGCCCGTCAAGATCCATGTAGTCATAATGATATCCATCAAGTTCCTTATCTGTCTATGATTGGAATTGATGTGTTCCAAACTATAGTCCTATAAGGGTTATATATGAGTTTTAAAGTATGTAAACATTTTTTAACTTCAGAGTTATGTACATGGATTTTCCTTCTAGCTAGTCTCACCATGAGAATGTCCGATCTTCGTTGTTGTTTGTGAACATAGACTATTGGTGGGTGCACAATGAAAACTATATGTTTGTGTTCCATGTGAATATCCATTCATCGTTGGCGTATGTGAATATCGCCTATTGTTAGGTGCACAAGAAAGTTATGTTTATAATCCGCTAGGTAGCTAAATTGCAAAAACAAGAAAGACATCAAAGCTGATGTTTGCTTGTGGTTATGGTTTATGTGAAGACTTGATTCTTTGGAGACCCAGCAGATGAGATAAAGTATCTTTGTATATTGCTTTTGTTGAACATGTTTACTTAATTTTTAGGTAACCTTGAGGACTTCCTCCCCCAGTTGGATTTCTTCTTCTTTTTATATCTATTCTCGTAATTATCTTTTTAACCCATAACTTGTAACCCGAATGCTTATTACATAAAAATATGCATTAGTTATCTGCCAGCCAAATGCTCTTCATAGTTTAGACAATGTTCTCTAAGCCAGATATTCTATCTGCAACTTACAACATTAAGTGGAAAATTACGAAAATGGTCATATTTAACCATTTTCTTTACATTAAAGACGGATTTTGAAAAAACATCAAAAATAGTCATACCTTCATCGCACGCCACAAGTGCGATGTAGGTTAATAAATAAAAAGTTGACACTTGTAACTCGTATTATTTTTCTCAAATAATGTGTAGCACCCTTAGCATGGACGAAGCATTATAGGGGCAGGGGTGAGCCCTGACCCCTCCAAATATTTATGCCCTCTCTGTAATTTTTTTAGTGACATAGTGTTAAAGTTTTTGATTTTACAATTTGGCCCCCTTCAAGTTGAAATTTGCTATTTCGGCCCTCCTAACAAATTGGTTCAAGCTCCGTCCCTGCCCTTTAGGCGCTACATGTGCTATCATGGTTTTTGGTTTTTGTTCCAAGTTTGTTGAGAATTTAATTTAGTATTATGTATGTATATTGGTTTTCGTTTGAGTTATCATGTGATTAGTTGGGTGCACCTCTAGCACTTTTGAGGTGCGACACCCTCATGACTTATTTTTTTAAGTTTTTGCGAAAGCATGAGTATAATGTAAATATGACCTTTTTAGTAATTTATCCTTTTGAATGAGACTATCGTATGAGACTATCTAGAGAGTATACAATAAAGTAACAAAATTCTTATGAAATTCGTAGTATTCCTGATATTTTCTCTTCTAAAACAATAATTTGTACACAACCAAAAGTTCTTACAACAAATCTTTTGTTTTTGACAATCTTACTCTTAGGTCACGTTTGGTGCACAAATTTATATGAAAAAAAATAAATAAATAAATAAATAATAATAATAAATAAATCATATAAACTACTTAAAAAATAAGTGTTGCTTCTTTGACGAAGATTATGAAAGCTACTGAAAATATAATCTTCCACAAAAGCTCTAAAAGTTAAATAATGGTTAAGTTAGGGTGGTGGCAGTCATGATTCGATGTCTCTCTCTTGCCTCACCATCCACTAATAATATTCTGCCATCTCATCACATGCCTCACCATATTTTTTTAGTGGCAACCATGATTCCATGACTCACATAATTTTATTTTTATTTTTTATGTTCAACGGCTCTATTTCTATTCCAAGGTTCCCTGCTTCAGCGGGATAAGATGAAGTCACTCATGCCTCGTCCATACCGAGCTAGTGGCGGTGTTCCAATTCGGCATGGAGCATACCGCCCTTCATGCCGTGTCCATTGCCACCACCCTTAACTTATTCTCAGTTTTAACTAGTTTTGTCAAATACTTTTATTCACCAATAAAAAACTTCCAAGGTAAAATTGTCAAGATTCAACTATTTATCATGCAAGATGAACACAAATTACATTTTGTATAATCATCAAATTGACTAACAAACTTCCTTGAATATCTCACACACAAATACATTTCATTTTTAAGACTCATTAGCACCCTGATATGCATTGTCGACCAAATGAAAACAAAAGAATAAAGTCAAAATTAATAAGTAAGACAATAATGAATAGAACACCATTTTCTTCCAAAAGGGTATAAAAGTAACACCACACGTTTCTTCTTCACATAACTTCTCTCCAAAGCTAACCAAAACCCCCACTACTATCTATAAAACAAACAAAACCCAAATCATCACAAACAACAAAACACACACCTTAATTTCGCGCCAAATTCCTTCTCAAAATGGTATCACCAAAAGACAGATCCGAAATAGCCTTCTTCGACCTCGAAACAACAGTCCCAACCCGACCCGGACAAGGGTTCGCAATCCTGGAATTCGGGTCAATTTTAGTTTGTCCTAAGAAGCTTATCGAGCTCGAAAGCTATGAAACGTTGGTTAAACCACATGATATGTCCCTCATTTCGAGTTTGTCGGTTAGAGCTAACGGTATAACTGCGGATGCTGTTATATCTGCTCCGTCTTTTTCGGATGTTGCGGATAAGGTTTATGACTTGTTACATGGTAAACTTTTGGTTCTGTTTTTAATGTTATATAAGTGGGTGTTTGGATTAGCTTATTTGATGATATTACGAGCTTATCCACTGAGGTTATGAACTTTGAAAGCTCAAGTGGATAAGCGCGTAAGCCGAAAATAAAACAAAATAAAATTCAGCTTGTCAAATTTTCAATATGCTCGTAAGCCTGTCAAATAAGCTTAGACAAATATAAGGTGTAAGATGGTATTTGAATTAGCTTACTAAGCTGGTTAATGGGCTTATTTGAATTTGTGAAAAAGAATAAGCTCACTTTTGATTAATATCTTATTGGCTTCAAGTTGATAAACTTATAGTTTCAAGTTTAAATAAGCCCATTAGCTAACTTAAAAAGCTAATGCAACCACCCTTAAATGTGGTTATTAGCAACTTACTAATCTAAATGTGCCGATTTTGGTAATAATTATTTTTTTGTCTTGTTTTGGTCTTTATACTTTCATTTGATGTGCCAACTTGGTAATTTAGCGTCTAGGTTTAGCTTACCAACTGGTGATGTGGCACAGCCACGTCATCATTTTGATGGGTCGACGTAGTGTCTAAACTACCAATGTAGCACACCAAATGAAAACATAAACACCAAAACGCGACAAAAAATATGTAATTGTTAAATCGGAACATTGAGATAAGTAACTTGTTGTTTAATGACATTTGAAATAATATTATTGGGTTTGTTATTGTGTTGTTAGTGATTGGATTGTATTGCGTGTTTTATAGGGAGGATATGGGCTGGACATAATATACTAAGGTTTGATTGTGTGAGGTTAAGGGAGGCGTTTTCGCAGATTAATCGGGCACCACCGGAGCCGAAAGGGACTATTGATTCATTGGCTTTGTTGACTCAGCGGTTTGGGAGGAGAGCTGGTGATATGAAGGTATAAATTGTGTTAGACTTAAAATCTCTGATAAATCAACCAAACCCGGCTCTTCATGGCTGTTCGTTTATAAACAATAAAATTCAGTTTATTTTATAATAACATGCAGCTCATTTCCTGTCTGTTCGTTTAAAAAGATGTCTTGAACTTTGCTAAAATTCAGTTATCTTTTACCATTTGCCCATTGCTATGCTAATAAAAGTCTTCTTGTTATTCAGATGGCTAGTCTGGCAGCTTACTTTGGGCTCGGAAAGCAATCACACCGGTAAGTGTGGGTTCTTGTGTGCATTTCCTTCCGTAAATATAAATTCTATCAATTATTTGTATACACCATCTTTGCCCCTATGTTTTTGTCGCATTCCTGTATTTATCTCATACTTGTTACTTTACTCTGGTTTAACGTCACATTCATGTGTGAATCGGTGTTTTTGTCGCATTCATATGAATCGGTGCTTGTTTGTTCTTATTCATTTTGGATGTAAAAGATGGTTTCATAATTGCATATTTGTGTGTATGGAACTAAACATGTTATATTTATTTGGGCTACATGATATATAGAAAGATTAGCGTTGTCATTTTGACTTTTTATTCAACAATTATTTTCAGGAGTTTAGACGATGTTCGAATGAATTTTGAAGTTCTCAAGTATTGCGCAACTGTTCTTTTCTTGGTACTTTTTCACCTTTTCAGCTATCATTGAGGAATTTTCATGTTTGATTATTTGCATATACTTTTTCGAATTATGGAATCCTGAAAATCTGTTTTGAAATATTTTCTCTTTGACAACTTAGTTGATAAAAAAATGTATACGGAAGGAAACATAAATACCAAGTATCATTTGGTCTACAAATTGTCGTTAGTTCACTTGTAAAATCACTGATTTACCCCTCTTGCAGGAATCAAGCCTTCCTGATATATTTACCGAAAACAGTTGGATTTCTCCAAATGCCACCACCAGAAACCGCAGTAATGCAAGAGCTGTTTTAGAAGGAACCGCCCTGAGCACTAGCCCACCCTCATCTAGTAGAAATATTGAGAATCACAACTCTCCACCAACTCATCCAATATTTTCACTTGTGGCTTCTGGTATTGGTGAACAAGTTCGAGATCAAGCTCAACCAGGTAGTGCCCAACGCGACCCTTTTGACCTTGGCCCACTTATAGAAAAAATTGAAAACGAACCCCTCCAATCAAATGAACCCATGGATGAAGAATCATCTACAGACACTCCATCTAGAGCCGTCATAGGAAGTACCGAATTTCTTGTACTGGATCAAGTGTCCATAACTTCTGTCACTGTATCTAGCGTTCCCTTTTTCTGTGGACCCCAAAAGATACAGATACTTCATAATAACACCCCGTTGCAGATCCACTGTAGTGGTCTAAAAGTTCGGTTTGGATTAAGTACAAGATTTGTCGATCATGCTGGAAGGCCACGGTTAAATTTTGTGGTTGATGTGTCTCCAAATCTTTGTGGCATTCTTGATGCTTGTGATGACATTGCTAAAAGGTTTGTGGATTCTGATAGCAACTCTGAGTGGAGACCCATTGTGAACAGAAAGCCCGGGTTTTACAACTTGCCTACCATCAGATTGCAGTAAGTATTTTTGTTTAAGTTGCACATACACACACACATATGATAGGAAGAAAGAACATGTGTTTAGATTTACAATATAAAAGTGACTTGATTATCGCATCTTCAAATTGCGATAATTATTTTTGGACATGCAAATTTTGCTTCTGATAATTAAGAGGCCAAATAAGCAGTTTTATACGGACTTCAACTTAGTTTATTATCAAAGGATATAATAAAGTTACATATCTGCTTTCGAACCTTATTTCACAAGAGGCTTCTTATATTTTTTCACCGATTGCACCTTTTGTCAAATACACAAACAACACAATTTCTGATTGTTACAACTTGAAACGACAGTAGTAGATCCAAAACAGTCTTTTCTTACTCAATTTATTGCAACTTGTTATCTTTTCTACATCACATGATTACTTTAAATCCAAACACACCTAATGATGCAGTTTGTAATATCACAAATGCTAATTACTTTCATTTTATTTCTTCAGATTACCCTCCATAACAGAAGGCGACAGTACTAGATGGACCACAGAGATATACCAGAAATCGTCATCATCGTCACCTTCATCATCAGGCTCATCATCATCTGTACAACAGGTTGTCTTCAATAGGTATGATGTGTCAGAACTAGAAGTGTTGATTCGTCCAGGTTCCTTGGTGGATGCTTACTTCTCTTTAGAGCCATACGACTATCAACAGAATGCTGGAATTCGATTAGTGGCAAAGAAACTGATTGTTGAATCTAACTGAAGGGTTTTAGTGTATAACCTCACACACTATTAACTGACTTTTAGAAAATCATCTTTTTAATGCTTGTAAAGATGAACAGGGTTATTTCTTTCGTTGTTAATGTAGAAAATAAGCAACTAATTTTAGGTGTTTTAATTAATGAATCCAGAATGTTGCTATTCTTTGTAGTCTTATTAATTTGGGTTTGAATTAGTGAATATGCCAAGTACATTGGCTCATACCAAATGAAGATAATTCAAAATTATACATGTGTGTACCGAAAAACATGGGTAAATCTGATAAGTTGCAGTAGGCCCTGTGAGGGTAACTTTAATTTAGAGGACTAACCAATGCATCATAGTGGACAGTTATCATGAAGTATGTTTCTGGTATAAGTGGCAAGTATGAACCTGGTTGGACCGTGTAAGTGGCTAGGAATAGAGAGTCGTGAAAGATGAGACTTCTTGGTCCTAGCCTTACACTCTCAAAGGAGGTTTGGATGGAAATATATATTGGTGTAGTTTCTAGTGGATGATGATGCCTGTCGCTGTGTGTATTCTTTGCTTGGCTTGTGAGGAAAGGCTGCTAGTCAGTTTAAAGTTAATACCCTATTGTATGGGAAATGTAGTCTTCACTTTAAACTCCTCAATAGTGATGGTATTGAGCATTTACTCATGATGATGCCTTCTAGTTCTGCTCTATATTGTTATGGTATGAGGATAGTTGACTGCACTTAACAATATAGATTGTAGAATTAGGAGGAAATGTAGTCATTGGGTAGTAATGCATTTGGTGAATACAGGTGAATATAGGCTGTTTGTTTTGAGAATTGTGCATGATTTCTTAGACAGAATGTATGGTTGATGAAATGTAGCTCTGTTATTTGATTCCTACTTGATTCAATGGCTGGGCATGTCCAATATTTGAATGGGGGAGCGATGAAGAGGGAAGTGACTTAGTCTCGATGAGAGCCCAGGCGAGTCTCGTGTAGTTGTTTTGTGAAGTGTAAATGTTGATAGTTACATAATATATATTCACATTTTCACCCAAAAAACATGGGTGTGTACATATGATAATGTATATACATTTGTTTGGTCTTGTTAGGTTATGGGGTCCTTCTCGAGTAATGGATTAGGTTGGGCGGCTGTTGCTAGTGTCGGGTTAGGTCACACGGGCTAGAATCTTAGATCAATGGAAAGCGTAAGGTCCCTTCTTGATTTCCTTGGGAAAGCTATGAAACTATTTGTTAGCCGTAGCTTCTTGGATCTGGGATTGAGCTTAATTTAGGTGTGATTATATATGGTTCTTGGTGATCTTTAGCTAATCAAAGAGCTTTAAATATCATTGCATAATTGTTTTACTAAACAAATCTTACTATTTTATCGAACATTGAGGCTCTGTTCATTAGCTAATACGACCCGTTGTGGTTGTATCAAGATAAGGCACCACTTCAAGCGGGCGCGAACTCCTTAAGAATATTTAGTGAATGGAAGAGAATTATTTGTTTGACATAACTATGCTTTTCATTAATGAATGATTCGGTATTTATACCGAATAAACCATAACTTGTATCACAAGTTGAATACAAGATAAACTCCCAAAACAAAGATACTTTTCAGATAATGATTAACATAACACAATCCTAACATGACTTGAATATGACTAAATGAAAGATAGTTATCCAGCGTGATCATTCCCACTCCTTCGGAATCACCTTGTCCTCAAGGTGTTGCTTCAAAATATCGCCTCATGTAGTTCCAGGATCCCATACCTTCACTTGTAGTTCACCCTCTTTTGGATTATAAGAAAATGGCATAAAGTGCATCAAAAAGCGCTGCCAAGGCTGTCCATAATTTGCATGATTGGTGTCCAAATTCAGCCCGCCATATACAACTTCATTCTGCCCAACTTGAATGACAACATAAAACTTTGATTTCATCCACACAAGAGGCACCTCATCTCTTTTCTTTCTCTTAGTGGTTTCGAGTGGAGGTGGTTCAACAGTAGTTTTAGGTGGCGTTGTCAACAAAGATAATTTAACGATGGTTGTAGGTTTCTGGTTTAGCGATCCATTGTTGCTACTCGCTTTGTTCTTTGGAAAAGACGATCACGATCCTCAAACGTGCTTCCATTAAGCGAGCAAATGAAAAAGCTTCATCTAATGTTGTAGGATTTGACCCAGAGTGCACATTGTAGAGGCGGTTTAAGTCCGAGATATAAAATGATTTAAGTAAGGTTTCAGAGATCCCCGTTATTCGATTTATAAGTATCTCAAACTCACTCTGATATTCAGCCACCTTACCCATTTGCAAGAGCTTAGATAGTGCGTCTCGATCGTTGTTACCCGATGCCATGAACAGTAACTTGAAGAAAAATACTTCGTGAACAGTAATTTCAGCGATGAACAGTACTTTTCGGCGATGAACAATACGCTGTCAATAGTGGTCGATGAACACTATTTTTTTTTATTTAAATTGGAACCCTAATTTGGTAGCCTCTTAATGAGGACTCTCAACGAAAGCACCAATTGTCTGACCGTTGTGGTTGTATCAAGATAAGCACCACTTCAATGATGCCAACTCCTTAAGAATATTTAGTGAATAGAGAATTATTTGTTTGACATAACTATGCTTTTCATTAATGAATGATTCGGTATTTATACCGAATAAACCATAACTTGTATCACAAGTTGAATACAAGATAAACTCCCAAAACAAAAGATACTTTTCTAGATAATGATTAACATAACACAATCCTAACATGACTTGAATATGACTAAATGAAAGATAGTTATCCAAAGGCGTATCATTAGCAGTTTTGTTGTTACGTTGTTATTGTGACATATATATATATATATATTTTTTTTCAAAATATCAAAGTTTTATATTAAAACACTGGCGAAATGCCAAAAGGTGGAAAATTGCATCAACCTAATCTATACTACTTTATAATGTATTTAGGCCTCTACAAATTAGAAGGCTTAAAAATTCAGACTTTTTTTCTTATTATGGAAAGATATATTATAATGCATGTAAAATTAAGATAAGAGCTCCGTCGTGAGATGACGTGTGTCACACTTAAATTCCGGCTTCTAACTCCTAACCACCAAAAATTAAGATAAGGAGCTCTAATTATAAAACGACGTATGTCACTTCTCAACTAAAAATTCATCTTTATTTTCAAATTAAAATATCTTTTATCTACTTATTTATATTATAATCTAATTTCACCATATTTTAAAATTTTATGCTCTTTAATTCAACATCCATTTTAATATATTTTTATGAGTTTTAGTTTTATATTTTTAGTGGGTTTATTTTATTTTAATTCAAATTTTTACAACTTTAACCTTTATTTCATTTATTCCAATCAATATAATCTTGATTCATCAAAATCATATACTTTTGGGGAGTGTTTGACGCGTAAGAGATTATGAGGTATTTTATATGCGGAATAATGATGTCGTGAAAGTTACGGAACCCAAACAAACACTTACAACTAACACATATACATTCGAAGTGTTGTAAACGAATTCACTAAACGGGGTAAAGAAACACATATAACTATACTTATCGCCATTGTCACCACCATCTCATCACATCACCACCTCAAAACATTTGTTCATTCTACAAAATAGTTATCGGATGCCACATGGCGCATCATGGCAGATCTTTCTAATAGATGTATGATGTGTTTAATAACTAACGTGTGTTTTTCTTTTGGAAACAAAGAAAATATCTAGTTCCCAAATCCCAATTGATAGGTAACTGATGCCAAAAAAAAAGAAAAAAATATATTGTCTACTAGCAGAATTTCTTGCCCATACTTATGTATAAAACTCATTAAAAATAAATAAATAAATAAATAAATAAATAATAAAAATTCCCTGCGAATAAAAAGGAAACGGATTACCCGGGGAGAGTGATTGGTATCGTTTCTGGCCCTTTCTATGTCTACCCCAAATATGTACCTAAAGAGGTTTGAATCATAGTTGTGAGGATCATGATCCTGATCTAACTTTTCCATACGATCTTAGGATTAACTTTTCTCGGATTAAACTAAAAACTACAAATTTATGAGGTGTTTTTTTTTTTTTTGGTAAAAAAAAAAAAAAAACATGTTAATCTTTTTAAATATTTCATAATCATAGTTTAGGAAAACATTTCTATGAAACATTCATAGTTTTTTGTGTTTCTAATGTATAATAATTTGTAAATTTGTATAATATTACAAAAACTATTAAAAAATAACATTAGAGTAGGATCTTAAGATCGCGATCCGATCTTACGATCATGATCTTGCAAAAATAAAAACGATCTTGGATAGGATACCGATATTGAAAACCTTGGTTTGAACCATTTGCAATTAGTTGTATGTTCTAGTTGAAATGTTTTCAGTTTTAGCCAAAAGTAGTCGTATACACTATAAAAGCCTTGATGAGCCTAATGTGTGAGGTTCGAGCTAATATCGAAGGCTAAAAGGCTAAAGTTTGTTTATAAGCAAGCTCCGAGTTAAGCTCAAACTCAGCTACAACTTGTTCACGTTAAGCTCGAGTCTTAATTTAAAGCAAGCCAAGCTCGAGATAACTCACACATATACAATTTAACCACCATCAAGGTGATCTAATAAAAGTTGTTACGATGTCCTAACATGAGGTATTAAGTTCAAATCTTATTATGTTCACCTTTTACAAGTGATATTATAAAGAGTTTGTATACAGTGACGGAAATCACATACATCTGAGTTAAAACTTCACCGCTCGAAAACTTTATCACGAAAAATGCAATTTCGTTTACCCTTGATCCAATGGCTCAATCCGATATCCTTCGTATTGTCATTTTATTACAAATTTTTTTAATTTTAGGTGAAAATGAAAAACAGGCAACCTAAATTGATTAATTGAACCCAGTGAGACCCCACCCACGTGTCCTTGAAATCATATCTTTTCCTACATGGAAAGATCTTTTTACATATGACGTGGCCTCTTCTCTATCCCTATACAAACTATCCTCACGCGCTCCACATATCACTTTTTGCACTTTTTTCCACGTCAGACCCCATGCTAACATACGCCCCTACCCCATTACATCCACCACCCTCCATTAATCCAATCCAACGGCTCATACACCCCCAGCGCCCACTGAATGTAGTAGTATTATTGTATTGTATCCACTAGTACAAGATTGAACAAAAAATAATCAAAAGATCTTCTCTTGCACACACACACTTGAGGTGAAAGAACGCACAGTTGAGGTGAAAAAATACGCACTGGTTAGGGTTTGGGTTGATTTTGATGATCTGTTGTTATTGGAGTTAACAGAGTTTGAAATTATATTCTTAGATCTATTCTGTGTTGAAATTTAGGTTATTTTGTGGTGTTTGGGATAAGTAATAGTAGTTGTTGTTGAATTTGGGGAGTGTTTGGTTGGATTGATTGGGATGGAGTTGAATGGAGTTTCGTTAGGGAGAGGTGGAGGAGGGGACGGGTTTATCGATAGGAGTAAAGTGAGGATTTTGCTATGTGATAATGATTCGAGAGGTTCCGGAGAGGTTTTTACTCTTCTTTGTAAATGTTCTTATCAAGGTATGCTAACTATGTTGTTATTTATGTTTTTCATCAGTTTTATTGTGATAAGTGGATGGTGATTGACTTGTTATGTTAAGATCGGAGCTCATTTCAAGTGTTCGATAGGATCAGTTCATAGCTTGTTGGCAGTGTTGATTAATTCTTGCCATTTCAATTTTTTGAACACTTTAGCTAGTGATAAGTTTTCCTTTCTTTTAGTTTTAGGCTCCGTTACTGCCATGAAATGATTAAGGTCCGGCTTCAATACTTTAATAATTGCTTCCCACATGAACCAAGTGTATCTAGGATGTGAAGATACAGTTTTTCTCTCAAAGTACTGTACTGGCAGAAATTAGTAAAATAAACACCACAGTTTCGGCAATATAATCCATTTAGTTGAGTACAAAAAAAAGTAACGTGGACAGAATATACATACCGTATGATTGTTTTGCAGTGTTGTAGTAATTAATATGAAATTATGAATCGAAACAAAAAGATCAACAAGGCAATTATGTATTAATGACAAATCGTTCCAAATTTTAACTGGTTAATTCCTCTCCGCTGTTTTAGAGCGGTAAAAGGCCTTATTATGTGGTTTGTGTGCTTTGCAGTGATTTCAGTGAAATCACCAAGGCAAGTGATTGATGCCCTGAATGCTGAGGGACCTGACATAGACCTCATACTTTCTGAAGTGGACCTTCCTATGGCCAAAGGCTTGAAGATGTTGAAGTACATAATGAGAAAAGGGTTGCAGCGCATTCCAGTGATCAGTAAGCATGTGTTGATGAATTTGTTTTTATCATGTTAAGTTTCCTTTTTCATGTTTCTTGAGAACATACCTCGTTATCTTACTATGTGTTATCTTCTTAGTGATGTCTGCACAGGATGAAGTTACCCTTGTTGTCAAGTGTTTGAGGCTTGGGGCAGCTGATTATCTTGTAAAGCCTTTGCGGACAAATGAGCTCTTGAATTTGTGGACACACATGTGGAGGAGAAGACGAATGGTATGTAGGGCTTGACTTGCTCAATTCCATACATCAACCATACGTCTCCGTCCTTCCTACGAAAAAAACACCCAACTATGTTGATAATATAACTTTTTCTGAATTTTGTCAAGTGCGTATAAAATAGTCAGCTCCTGGTCTTTACTATACACACTCCAAAGTAAAAATTTCAGTCACAATATACATTATCCACTACACATTCTTTAACGAGTTTTATCTTTCGCTTTGCCTGTTATCATCTTGTATGATTAATTGTTGCATCTTTACATGTTAAATCATTAAGTAGTCACTAATCGACAATCCAGTCGTTGCTCTTAGCCATGATCATGTTTCTATTTCTTATTATTCTGTAAATTTTAATTTTGACAGCTTGGCTTGACTGAAAAGCAGCTCGTGAACTGTGAATTCGATCTGGTACCATCAGACCATAGCGATGTTAACACAACCAGTACAATGTTTTCAGATGATACAGATGAAAGGTCACGGAAGAGTGTCAATCCCGAGATTTCTGTTTCAATCCATCGGGAAAATGAGGTGAAAATCATCTGCGAAACTATTAGTTACTCATGTACATATAGAGTGTCAAGTTATAAGGATATTGGCTAGAAAGAGGTTTTCTATAGCAACACATAGAAAATAAAAAGCTAAGTGAATAGTGGCTAGGAAGTGGTTCATTAACTTCAATGTTAGCTTATGTCAATAATTTGCTTTTCTGTGATAATTTTCATGCAGATTCTGTAGTCTACACAGCTGTTTTTTTCCAATTGTTTAAGATGCATAATATTGAAAATGAGACATGAATGTTTGGATCATAGAGAACCTAATTCATTTTGTGCTAAGATTATTTATTTATTTTTTAGTTTTTAAGGTTCACTTTGGTGATTTGACTTGCTATCCATGATTGTTTTATCTCAGATTAGTGTGGCTCAAGCACCTGCAAATACACAATTTGTTAGTTTAACAAATAATGGATCCAGGCTAGCAGGAACCAGTGACCATCAACGAGGTGAACAGATCATCCCATTACATATTACTTTTGCTATCAGCATGCTTTGTTGTTCTGATCATGGTTTACATATCGTTTGTTTTCAGGGCAATATGTGTCTGTGCCAAAGAAAAGTACACTAAAGATAGGCCAGTCTTCAGCATTTTTAACATATGTCAAATCGGTGGTACCGACGATTTCTGTATCTGTTGCTGAAACAACTCCGCTCTTAATAATTCACGAAGAACCAAGCTTACGTAGTGATGTGGACGGTCCAACTATCAGCCTTTTTGGTCAAACTGTTCCACAAAAACTTAGGCAATGTTGTGAGACTCAAGGACATTATAACACACAACCTAGGGCAAATCTTTCTCAAGCAGATGACTTTCATGGGAACAACAGTTTCCCTGATTCTGTGTCATTGGACGAGTCTTCCACACCCCCTTTACCAGCAGAATGCTCTCAGCAAATGACCTCAAAGACGGAAGAGTTGAGGAATAACTCTCATCCTAATGTCGCAGGCTATAACAATCCACATTCTACTTATCCTTATTACGTTCAGGGAGCAATGAATCAGGTTATGATGTCAGCACCATCATCATCATCACCATCGCCAATGTATCCTCCACATTATCCTCCTCATCACATGCCTGGGATGACGCCATTCCCTTATTACCCTCAAGTTAATCTTTTCATACAACCAGGCCAGATGCCCCACCCATGGCCTGCGTATGGAAGTACATTATCGAATGATGAAAAAAGTCAAACAGTTGGCCGTAGAGAAGCAGCATTGCTCAAGTTCAGGCAAAAGAGGAAAGAGCGATGCTTTGATAAGAAAATTCGGTATGTTAATAGGAAGAAGTTAGCTGAGAGACGACCTCGTGTAAGAGGACAATTTGTGAGGAAGGTTAATGGGATAGATGTGGATCTTAACGGGTACCCTACTAATGATTTTGATGATGAGGATGAAGATGAGGAAGAAGACTAAACAGTCAGACTTTCCTCCTGAATGACTCGGTAGTTTTCGTGAATGACACAAATGATTCAACTTAATGAGGGTTAACCCTTCTTAGTGGTGAAACTTGAGCTAATTGTTCACTGTGCTTTGGAGCAAATGCAAAAACCTTTGGTGGGCATGATTGATGTGGAGTTGCAATCGCATAGAGCTGTTTTAGAAGCATTGTCCATTTATATGTCAGCTCAGCTCCTGGAAAGTGTCCCCTCGCATAGAGCTGCAAAAATCTTTTGTTATAACTGTGCTGTTAAAAAGGAAGTATCATTCAGTTCCAGTTAGCAAGAAATGCAGCTACAATGATAAGTTACACAATGTATGACTGTCGGGTACTTGTTAACTAACTATGCTCTCGAACACCTCTTTCTGTATCTTTTTGTACATTTATTATAACTTATATAGTCATAATTCTAGTTCCCGTTTTATCCTGAGTAATTGTAACACCAATTCTCATGTTACAAAGTCTGGTCTTTGTTTTCCATGTTCGATGATCTGCTACAGGCAATTGGCAACATTACTTTTTGTTTGACCAGAAATTTATTCCATTGTGGACTATCGTTTGTCAGAGACTTCACATAGCACTGTTTTGCTTTCTCTGTAGCCAATTTGTTCATCGCACAAGGTACGTATCTCAAAAAGGTGCTTCCAAACCCTCTTTAAGATCTTGCTGATTGAAACTGAATGTTTATCGGACCAACACACCCTTGCTTCTGCTGCTATGTTCCCCCATAACTATCATAAAATAGGTAGGCGGGATGCGTAACAAGCCAAAATAGGTTCAGGTTGAAACGGGTAGTGGGGTTTACCAGCTAGCACTTTTAATCAATTTCGATACTATCCTTCTGATAAATAGGTTAATTATGATTGCAAAATCTGAAATTTTCACAACAATACTCTAAAATTTGAATAAACAGATTTAAGAGGTTTTATGTTCGACTTTCAACCTATTTGACACATTTGACCTGCTCCCCTTTTAGATTCGACCCGTTTGTGATAAGTGGGTTGACATTGCGATCCGCGATTTAGGTGGGGAGGCCATCTTATGTGGTACAGTGATGCAGCTCATCTTGATCCAGCAAAATCAATCTCAGATAATTTGGATATGAACTTCATAGAAAAATTACTCCATAATAAAGTGAGGGATCACTTATATAATGGAGTAATTTTTTTTAGCTAATTCGTGATAGATATATAAAGCAGAAGCAAACCGGTCCATTTTGAATAAATCAGTTGAAATTCACATATCTAAGCGGAAGGAACTGAAAGTAGCAACTTGAGAATGGAAACCCCAAAAATATGTTACTAATTTTAAAGATTTCTCCAAAATAATCAAAAATACTGTTGAAAATTTCAGGAAAAGAAAACTGAAAGATAATTGTGCGCTTAGTGTAGAAATATTTCTTTAATTTTCTATTTCGATTTCTTTGGAAAAAGTGAAGGGTTTTTATCTCTAGGAAAAAATGAAAAATGCTTCAAATTTAGAAATGAGTTTAGATGATGTTTTATGAAAAGTTGAAAAGTGCAAGGGGTGGTAGAAAAATGAAAGGAAACATATAGGAAAGAGTAGAGAGGTGTTTTCAAAAATTCTGTTAAATTTTGAATAATGAGATTTTCATTCTTCTATAGAGAAAATTTTCTAAAAACTTGTGAATAAACTGGTTTTCAAATTTTATTATTATTATTGTTATTATTATTATTATTCTACTAAAAAAATTGCTAAAAAATGGGGTATTTTCACATACTAAAGACACCTTAAATTATTTTACTTATCTTTTCATATGGAAGGACCACAAGTATAGTGATTTAAATAAACAAAAAACCTATGGGAAAAACTACAATATTGTGAGACGGGGATTTTCACGGGCAATTTGGTTATAAAAAGAGGCATACTGTTGTCAACAGTCAACACTGTCCCTTAAAGCGGGATTTTCTTTCAAGAATAGAAGTATTTAATGTAAGTGTACTACACAGTTAAATGCTCGACACGTCCATATTACCTCACGGGTATCCACCTTGATCTTCGCCTATATAAGCGAATGTTATAAAGGAGTAAATGTTATCTCTTGCAGTTACTGTGATACAAAAGAGCATTTACTCCTCCATAAGAATTAAGTCCCCAACCCTTTCAGTGTGGTTAGCACAGTTCTTTATTAAACAACAACTTTGGTTTGTGTTCAAATTAACTGAGAAGATTACCAAATCAATCTTATTAAATTCTTTGATTCATTTCTAATAAGAATTTAAACGTTGAAAATATTTGTGTAAATCTTTACTAACTGTTTATATCTGTTAAACGTTTTATACTTTGCTAAGCATCTAAGTTGGTTAGTTAAGTTAATTAATCTTTGTAACGAACTAAACGGGAGCAACAATTAACACCAGTCAACGACCCACTAGGCCACTACGCCCATGAAAAATTAAAGACACACAACCAATGATAGAGAACATTTCCTAAGAGCTGGAACAAGATTTTGAACTGGTGTAGAGTTGCCTCTCCTTGTCACGTCTCAGTAATTTGCTCGCTCGTTGATTTGGTAAAGCAGCCTTACTTTGTGAACCATGCGATTTGGTGTTAGATGCAGTTATTTTTGTGATTGTGTGGGTCATTTGGAGTTTTAGGAACAACATGGTGCTCAACAAAGATAAGGCGTCGTTGATGAACCTTTTTATAGATATTTGGATCTCGAATCAATGTTTAGTGTGTATCTCAAAAGTTTAGGGGCATGCTATTTCTTTATGTCTTCCAGGTTTGTATTCTCACTAGAATTTTTGCTTCTACAATTCTACTGATGTCCATTTAGAAGAAATATGGTTTTGGACTTAAATTTCCACTAATCAAGATGATGATATACAGTGGCGGAGCCAGAAAATATGATTACAGGGGGCATCAAATAAGATGGTTTTTAGCGTATCGTGAAACAAGTCGGGTCGGTTTTTATCAAATGAAAAAACATTGCTTAAGTTCAATGCAACTAGCCCTTAGTATATCGACTACAAATACTAAATGTATAGCTAAGCACACCGAATATTCTACAAACTATAGTGATTTCCATCTTATAAGTAAAAATTGTGATTATTATATCGGAACTATAACTTTTTCAAATGCAAAAAAACAAAAATAAAAAATGTAACACTAATAAACTACAATTAGCAAACTTGTGATGATAATAAAATCATATACGCTAAGTGGCCAGACTATCTTTCGAGGATTTTTTAAAGCTTTAACTGTTTGATATCACGTAAAAATAATCTCAAACCAGATTAATCAACTAAGCAAAAGTTGTAAACTATACTTATTCGAAAATAAACTATACTAAATTTTCACATAGCACAACTTACCAATCCTAAGTTAATATTATGAACTTAAACATTCACATCAAAAATTTAGGTTAAGGAAAAAAAAGGAGAGGATCTCTCCGAGTAAGACTTCTGAGTTAGGATTAATTATTAGATTAAAATCAAGGTTAAGATGATGTTGTTTCATTTTTAATCTTAACCTTGATTTTAATCTAATGGTTGAGAGTCCTCTAACTCGACTCAAGTTGTTCCATCAACTTGAGAGGATCTTATTCCAAAAAAAAATTATTGTGCTAAAAACAAGTACTCTGCGATACAGTACATATGAAAGAGGGAAAAAAATATTAAATATATATAAATGAGGTAACTTTTTACTACCACAAGTCCACAATGCACGTGACTACCCCTACCTACTATCCCACTATCGACCACATATTTTTTCACTTCCCAATTCCGGTTATCTTCTTTGCTCCATTTTTTCCGACGCCAGAATTACAGTAGACGGAAAAACATTTTCGACACTTTGGTTGCCGGTAACTTAAGAGTGGAGGGCACTCGGATTTTTTGCCTGAGGGCACTGGTTTTTTTTGTTACCCATTTGAATTTTTTTCTTAAGGATTTTGGGTATCCGCAAGAGCATGGTTGGGGGCAACGCCTGTTGGTTTTATGGATATAAATTAGTAGACGTGAGTTATGATCGAACTCGAGACTATGGGATTGCACACTTTACGTATGAGAATTTAAAGTTAATAATTAAATATAAACGTTATATTTATTTATTTATTAAACGAAATAACTAACGAACGTTAAGTAATTAATGTAATGGACTAACGGGCGTTAAAGGTATTTGGAAAAGGACTTAATTGCAAAGTTTGGGAAGATTCCGGAATCCCTTTGGGGAGTCTAAACCGATCGGCCAAGGGGAAGAAACAAGGAAAGAAAAACCTGTTCACCAAGTTTAGTTGTGTATATAAACAAGGCTAGGGTTTTATTTTTCCATCTCTTGTCTTCATTAGCTAAACCCTAAAAGTGTTTTGTGTGTTTTCTTCTCCAAACCGGTCGAACACCTTTGTGGTGTCGATCCACACTTTTTCCACAAACCAAGTTATTTGTTTGATAAAACTAGCATTACTTTAATTCGGTTTAGTACGTGTGTACAAGAACATAGTAATAACATACTTTTGTTATTATCTTGGATTGAATTACAAAAAGGTAAGGGGCAATTCTTATAATCCTATAAACCCTAATTAGGGTTCATCATAGTTGCTAGTTTGTGGATTTGATTCTTGTTCGGCTAGAATCAAGAAAATGTACGCATATTCTTGTTTATGTTAATTAATTATTCGTTAATCTTTCCTATACGCTTCCGCATGTGTACTTGATGTTTATTGTTTATATTTATGATTGTCATGCTATATAATTCCAACAGTGGCATCACGAGTCATTGGTTTTTAATGAGTAATTAATTACATAAACGCGTAATAAAATAAATAATTGTATGTTGTTTGATATGTTAATCTAGGGTTTATGTTTATTTTTTGTTTGGTCGATTTTTTTAGTTAATTGGGGCGTACCCCTATTTTTTTTTTGTCGACACATACATAAAATTTTTTAGGGTTTTGAAAATTGTTTGCTAACCTTATTAAAACTTAGAATTAATATATTAGTTACGTGATTAATTCATGAATAATTTGTTATGCGTCATGGAATTTTAATATGCGATCTTGTGACTATTTGTATAATTGTTATGATATATCCATGACTATACATGCATGTTACTCATGGATAAGTTACTTTGATATTGTTTAATTGTTAAGAATATTTATTTACGATAAATCTTGAATGGGGAAGACTCCAATTATATATATTAATGAATCAATTATGTGCAATTTGGTATATTATTAATTATGGGTTTACGCAATCGATTCTTCGATGTATGTGGCTCACTCTCAATTGAGAGAGTGAAAGCCCTAATTAATATATACATTAATTTAACCTAGATATTGATTGTTAATAGGGTTTTATCGAATAAGTTGCATGTGGCTACTTGTTTACACGTATTAAATTGTTAGTTATGTGCGCATTGTTTTTAGTTGTTTATTTTTTATTTGGTTATTTTTGTTTATTATGTATACGCTTTAAGCAAAGGGTAATTTTGAATAGAAAAATAATACGGACTAAACAATGGCGAAATTTGATTTGTTTTGGAAGAGTTAAGTTTTCAATAGTTTAATTGATTGGTGACTTTGGTACAAATGATCGAACCGCTCACCCATTAGAATGAACTATAAAGGGGTTAATAAAGAAGTGCGCACAACACATCGAAAGGATGTCTTAGGTTATGCTTTGCGCTTACCGGTCCTCGCCTCGCCGGTTCGAGTGGAGCTACTAAGTAAGCCATAAATGTACAAACTCATCTTAAGGGCGAATTAGTTTTAATTCCATGCGCCACTTCGGTGGTAATTACCCGAAACACTAAGTGTTTACACTTATGCAAAAGTACGGTATAATGGATGATAATTAACACTAAATTCCTTGATTGGTGAACCCAATACCTCAATCAAAACTTTGATAATTTGATCTTTATGAATTGGTAATAAAAAGTTTTTTTATTAAAATTATGCTACAAGATGAATGCATGACATCTTTGTACATCTTTGATTTGACCACATAAAATCAAAACTACTACCCTTTTAAATTAAGTTATATGCCATCTAATTAAAAGGAACACTTGAAGTTGCAATTTATGTCATGAGAGTACTTGGCTAGATTGTGATGGAGAGGTAAATCTCTATGTAAAGTGAGACCTTACATGGACATATTTGCAGTTTTTTAAGTTAGACACTTAAGTTGAGTAGGAAGTGAGACTTGGGCTCAATGGCATAAGATGGGATGAAACATGTTTATATTTGCAATAGCGTTGGAAAATATAAATCCCATAATGATCTAGGAATTGGAAATTGTTTGCCAATTAATGTTCGACAGATTACCTTATTATATGCGTTCGTTGCTAGCAGATCAACTGATGTAATGGAACTACGATAATTTGGATCCTAGTTTTTGAGAAAATTCTATGGTTATATGAATATTACCTTGGGTATTTTATTTTCTTGAAAAGTTTAATTATCGAAAATACTTTGAATTTTGCTAATTCTTTAAATGTATTAATGCAACATTAAACCGTAAACGAGGTTATTCTGTATTGGTAAATTGATCTACACCGTAAGGGTTTTTGGTAGAGTCAACTTTGCTAAAAGAATAAACCTAGTCCTCTTTTCATAAGAAAGAGTGAGATTCAATCCTATTCCTTTTCATGAATGAAGAAAGGTATGATAGGACAATTAGAATTGTCTAAATTCTAAATACGTAACTCAGAACTAAATTTTAATAGTTAAGAAAATTGCATATTTTCTGAGTTATTAAATTAGAAGCTAGACTAATTACTGTATAATTGGTAAAAGACAAACTAGCATATTTTATCTAGTTGTTTTGTTTTGACCATTTAAAAGTACTACTTACAATTGTTGGAATAGTAGAACTATTAAGAAAGAAATTGCATGCCCAATTTTTTCAAGTTAATAGCATTGATGGATAGTTCATCATCTACATAGTAGAATGCACTCTTTAAGTACATAAGTAATTGTTATGTATGGATTTTTTCAAAGGTGTAGGGAAGTAAATATAATGATCTTTAATTCAGTGGGAGTTACAAGATTTGTCATATTGGTAGTAACCCAGATTATCTCTAGAATGTCTTAAGATAATTACTTTCCACTTGTAGACACTTATGTTTTCAAGGATAGTCATGTACGTTTCCTTATTAGACAATGAAGTGGTTCTACATCTACTAGTTATGCTAATATCAATGACACAATCATATTAGTCACATAAACAAACATATGTCGTGTTGTTTATCTGCTACATGATGTTGTTCCATGCACAAGTGGGAGAAATCTATATTGTGTGCAAAGTAAAACATATAGGTATATGATTTAAAGGATTCTCTTGACTGCAAGGTAAGAGACCAACATTCTAATATAACTTGTACATATCTAATTCAAGAAACACTTGGTGTTGTAATTTACGTCATGTCAGAACTTGGCGAGATTGCAATAACAAAGTAAATCTCTATGTGAAGTCAGACCTTGCATGGACATATTTGCAGTTTCTAAATTAGACAAGTATTTAGAATATGTGTCAAGATGATAGATATAAGACTACTTCAAATTAAATATTTATGTATTATTAGAATGACATAAATAAATGAAGTAATCTAATACTACTTCAATTTGTTTATTTATGTATTTTTGGAATGACATAAATGAAAAATAATGTAGTCCTACATTATTGTGAAGTAAATAAATTAACTTGAAATTACTATTGAAACCAAGAGTTGTGTTCATAATTACTTTAGTTAAACATGTTTATGATTCATTGTAAAGACATAAACATAAAGTCTTTTAAGACTTATAATAAAGTAAGACGTTAACTTGTTATGTTTTTAATTAAGACATATACAAGAAGTCATTGAGTTTATCAATGATTTATAACGTATAATGGGATTATAACAGTTTATGTTTTTTATGAGACATGAATATGAAGTGACTTGGTTAAAAGGTACTTATGTTATAAAGAATGTGATTGGCTTGGAAAGTCTATTATACCATTAAGTTGACTTAGTTGGTAAATAGGTAAGCCAAAAGGAATATGTTTATCTTATATATTGTTATATTGTCTTACAATATTAAATTCTAATGAATACCACAAGTTGATGGTATGTTCAGTTAGGAGAATCAAACTCTATTTGATTTGTTTGATTCAAGATAACCATAACTTCTTTCTTAAAAAATAACAAGGTTAGAAAATTGAGTATGGATTGAATATACTCAATATGACTCCAACCTAGAAGATTAATAAAACATCATTTCATTATGGAATGTGATGAATCACATTAAGTTTTAAAATTGAAGATTCTGAATTTGTTAAACTACTTATGAATAGGTTATTAACAAAGTAAAGTCATGAATTATCAATTTGTATTTGTAATGTCCCAAAAAGATAACAATGTAGTTTTGCTCTAATTGCTAAGTATATATAGATAGTCTATATATTACAAAAGGCAAGTGGGAGTTTTTTATCTTGGAAGATAAAATTACAAGATACATAATCTTCTTAAATACACTAGTAAGTATCATGATGAGGTTAGACATGTAAATGATAGACCTCATGATGATGGAATTTTCATTCATAGATCTGCAAGGATATCTCAGATATTTGACTTATATGCTGAGAAATATGAGTTACAGTGATTACAAGAAACCCGATAATCATTATGATGGATTACCAAATATTGAATTGGGTAAATAACTCATACTATGAATGTTAAAGATGTTGTCCATAAAGATAATCAATTTTGGAAATTTGGTTTATCTTAATAGTTAGACTAGAGAATGGAAATGAGTTTCTTCAAAGAGATGAAAACCCTAGTGGTTTGAATTTCTATGTAGAAATCATATGGACAATATTGTACACATATTTAATGCATGTTTTATGACAAGATTATTAATCATACTTAAGCAATTAATTATGATTGAATATTCTTTTCTAGACACATTAAATATATAAAGATGATAATGGTCATACTTGTTTTCATTAATATGAAATATGACAATGGAATATCAAAACTCTTTCTTGAAAAATTACTTGAGCAATGACGGTAAGTAATTGAAATGTTTTTTGAATTCATATAATCTTTGATAGTGTACAAAGTGCAATAATTCATGAATGGATAAATGCATGAATCTTTGAAATTATTCTTATGTTTAATTATTAAATCCTAGTTTCGATTTATAATTGAAATAAGATGAATTTTATGTATTCCTAAAAGCTAGTGGGAGTATTATGTTAAGGTTTTAAATCTTATATGTTGTATAACATATAGGAAGTAACATTCCTTGTAAGCTAAATGTTAAGTCTTAGTTTGGAAAAATACTTCACTTGTAAGATTTAAGAATTAAAACATACAACCTTGGAATATATGTTTATTATTAATAAACATGTGCAGTAAAATAAATGATTCTAATAAAACATGATATATCATTTGGGAAATTGATAAATATCTTTTGACAAGATAGAACATGAATGAAGTCTAAGTTTGACCTGTAGATTCATCATGTACATCATGTTGTGTATATTAAAATTGTTATATCATTCTTAACTAAGAAGTGATTTGACAACATTGATATCTAACTAAAAGTTATTAGATAACTTGTGTAATGAATATTCTAAAAGAATTACACCCTCAGCCTAGAATTGCTCCTAGATTCTATGGATGAACAATATGTCAAATGTTGTGAAAATTGTCATCAGCTTTAAACTTGAAAGTTAGGAAAGCATCAAACATTACACAATAAGATATTAAAGTTTACGGAGTTTTAATGAGCACATTGTTGTTTGTATACAATGATCTTTGGTTTAATTGAGATGACACTCAATACTAGTCATGGTAGGATTTCATCCTTGTTAATGGCCATGTGAACTAGTTGTGCTACTAAAAGCGCAGCTTGCATTATACATTAAAAGAATAAGAATACTTTAAACTTAAAATGTTTGAAAGTTTAAATTGTCATAAATTGGTGATAGAGGATGTCACACACTTTATGAATTATTATGTGGATTGGTGAATGCACACATACAAGGACTTCACTAATTGAATTCTTGAAATAAGTATTCTCAAAATTATGATAGATCAAGTTGGTTGATTTATGTCTTGTCAACAAGTATGATTGTCATTACTTGAGGCATAATTCATCAACAGGAATTTTCATGCATTGATCTATTTGATATTTGGATAAGGGATGTTAAACAATTGTTATAATAAATCAAATACTTGGTATGATTGATTTATAATATATTGTATCCTATATTTGCATGTTTAATCCGTGAATAAAATTTATTTATTCTAAATCGTCAATTGTCAATTAATGATATGGGAGTATCATTAAACTAAGACAATCGAGAGATATGGTAGAATATACTTGAAAGTATATTGATGAGAATGCATACCAATTTCGGATAATATTCAATGAATTGAATATAGGACTTATCCCAACTACATAATTTACTTTGTGGATATTGTTATAAGTAAATTATGAATAATTATCCTCGGACTTGAGATACCGGATAAGTGTCATGAATGTAGTGCACTTCGTGGAGCAACTTAACGCTATACGTGAATCGGTAGTCATAAGGGTTGTTTCTCAAGTGTTGCAAAGTTCGTGGGTTATTCTCGTAGTCAAGATATAATTTGTTCATTCAAATTTATTTTGGAGTTTAATCTTCTTTGGGCCCCTCGTAGGGTTGACAAGATGTTTGCATGGCCATGCCCAAAGTTGTCCCCTGAATATGTTCAGAAGATTTGGTAATCTTGTTCAATCACTAATAACGAGAAACAGAATGGTTGAATAAAGAATGACTTAATTCCATATCTTTATTTAACATGGTATTAGAAACAAAAGGATAATAATAATGAGAAATCATTAAAAGGTTTTCCAGGAGCCTTGCTCGAGTTGTACTAGAGGCATCGAAGTGTTGCTAGACGCTAACCGAATGTGATCACTCTATTAAGATATATCCAAGTGGGAGCTGTTGGTTTTATGGATATAAATTAGTAGACGTGAGTTAGGATCGAACTCGAGACTATGGGATTGCACACTTTACGTATGAGAATTTAAAGTTAATAATTAAATATAAACGTTATATTTATTTATTAAACGAAATAACTAACGAACGTTAAGTAATTAATGTAATGGACTAACGGGCGTTAAAGGTATTTGGAAAAGGACTTAATTGCAAAGTTTGGGAAGGTTCCGGAATCCCTTTGGGGAGTCCAAACCGATCGGCCAAGGGGAAGAAACAAGGAAAGAAAAACCAACTTGTTCACCAAGTTTAGTTGGGTATATAAACAAGGCTAGGGGTTTTATTTTTCCATCTCTTGTGCTCATTAGCTAAACCCTAAAAGTGTTTTGTGTGTGTTTTTCTTCTCCAAACCGGTCGAACACCTTTGTGGGTGTCGATCCACACTTTTTCCACAAACCAAGTTATTTGTTTGATAAAAACTAGCATTACTTTAATTCGGTTTAGTCAGTGTGTACAAGAACATAGTAATAACATACTTTTGTTATTATCTTGGATTGAATTACAAAAGGTAAGGGTAATTCTTATAATCCTATAAACCCTAATTAGGGTTCATCCTAGTTGCTAGTTTGTGGATTTGATTCTTGTTCGCTAGAATCGAAAAGTACGATATTCTTGTTTATGTTAATTATTTATTCGTTAATTTTTCCTATACGCTTCCGCACGTATACTTAATGTTTATTGTTTATATTTATGATTGTCATGCTATATAATTCCAACAACGCCCCCACTACTATGCATGTGGCTCCGCCACTGATGATATATCATTCTAATTAATCGTATCGAAAGATGTTGACAATTGTTATCATCATAGAGTTTGGAAGGTGTTTTGAACACAACAAATAACATAAAATATCATTACTCAATAGTGACTTATTAACAACTCATTTTTCTACATTTTGCAATCATATATTGATATTAAAAACTACATGAAATAGGTTTAAGGGTACGCACATTCGTTATTTTCTTTAGTATCGATCTGGCTTTGTCTCTAACAGAATAATTAGTAATTAATAATTGTAAAGACTTATATCTGGCATTTTAAAGTACTTTCTTTTTGTCAACTCTAAGTGATGCATGGGTAGGTAACTATTGGCGTGGATTGGCTAAAAAAATATAGGAAAAATTCCCAATTGTGGTTGAAAATTACACATGTACATTATTAGCATTTCCAGTTCGTCATTGGCTCATTTCTATCCCCTCAAACCAAGAGATTAGTCTTTCTTAGTTTGGATACCAAGATATAATGAAGGAGTTGATTGGAGTGGTGGTTTTTTTCATCACTTGTATAGTCTTTGCCATTCTCCAACACTCGTATGAACGTGTCGATGATGATTTTGCCCGTTCAGCAGGTATACTTTGTGTTATTAAATCTTTATATTTGATTTATTGCTCTATAGAAACGATTGTTTATCTATTGCTATGCCTTTAGAAGCTCTCATTAAAAGTTGCATTTTCAACTTTTAGGACATCAAGATGGTTCGCATGAATCATCACTGAAGCACAACCAAAAGTCCTGCTTTAGTAGGTATCAATCAGCATTGTATCGTAAAGAATCGCCATATAAGCCTTCATACTACCTGAGTTCTAGATTAAGCCAATATGAAGCACTTCACCAGCGATGTGGACCATATACAGAATCCTACAATCGGACCATAAGAAATCTAGAGTCAAGTGAACTGACCTATGAGCCCTCAGATTGTAACTATTTTGTATACTTGCCCGTGGCTGGACTAGGAAACAGAATGCTGAGTTTGGCCTCAGCATTTCTTTATGCGCTTCTTACAAACCGAGTTCTGCTAGTTTATGACAACGGGGGCGGGATAGCTGATCTATTCTGTGAACCATTTGCTGACACAACCTGGTTACTCCCACAAGATTTTCCCATTGTAAAACGGTTTGAAACCTTGAATCACGAATCCTCAGAGTCTTACGGTAATATCTTGAATAGAAATTCATCATCTTCTTCTTTTGTGTACGTTAATTTGGTTTTTGGGTATGATACACAAGACGAGCTCTTCTTTTGTGATCAAGATCAAATCTTTTTTCGAAATGTTTCATGGGTAATCACGAGATCACATTTCTATTACATCCCGTCATTGTTCTTAATCAAATCGTTTGAGCAAGAACTTGCTGCTCTCTTTCCAGAAAAAGAATCGGTTTTCCACTTCCTAGGAAGGTATTTGTTCTTCCCCACGAATCCCGTCTGGGATCTTATAACTAGATATTATCGAGCCTATCTAGCAAAATCAGATGAAAAACTCGGCATCCAGATCAGACTTTTTGAACCTTGGTTCTTGAATACTATTATTAACACTACATTTACATCTGAGGCTTTGCCAGAAACAATACTAGCTTGTTCTTTAGAAAATAACCTTCTCCCGGAAATTAACACAAACGACTCTCCAATGACCCCAAGAGTAAAGGGGAAGTCTATAGCTGTTATAGTGACATCTTTACACTCAGGTTATATTAATAAAATAAGAGATGTGTACTGGGAAAATTCGACGGTTAATGGAGATTTGATTGTAGTTTCTCAACCGAGTTCTGAAGGGAATCAACAAACCGGTAAGAAGATGCATGACAGAAAAGCATGGGCAGAAATATACTTACTGAGTTTGACGGATAAGTTGATCACTAGTTCCTTTTCAACATTCGGATATGTGGCTCAAGGTCTTGGAGGATTAAAACCTTGGATTTTACATATGTCGAAGAATGGAACAGTGCCAAATCCTGCTTGTTCTCGAGCCATCTCAATGGAGCCTTGCTTCCATTTTCCTCCATCTAATGGCTGCAAAACAAGATCATCCAGGATTGATATTGGTAAAGTGGTTCCTCATGTTACACACTGTGAGGACATGAGCTCGGGTCTGAAACTAGTTGACCCTAATGCTAGTTAACCCCACAAAATTTGCATAGTTGTGGAGCTATATATAAACAGGGCCGAATTGTATGAAAACGTCATTCGCCGATTTAGAAAATGTGTTGTGATTTATAGGTAACACGCCATTTTGGGCACTACCTTTTTGTTTTGCACAGCATCCTAATGCATTGATTTCAAAGTATTTGTCCTAGTTACCACGTGAAACTTTAACCCACAACCACTTGGTTAATGAGCGTTCTCTAGGCCAAAAGTTTATTGGTCACGGACTTGTTCCTTAGCCGAGGGAGGTAAATTATTCATGTTTCAGGACCTGTATTCAATTTTTTCGCACGTCATCATCTTTTCGTTAGACATACAAAGTAGAATATATAATAATTACGCTATGTTATAACATAATGGTTTTGAACTCCGTTTTATCTATCTGATAAGCACCACTAGGATCAACTAAGATCGATAATAGTGTTTTACAAGAACTTGGTCAATCAAGAATTAAGAAGAGATCAACGAAAGCTCAATGTATTATCAATGGAGGATAGTTTGATATGAATTTGTTACAAAATGATAACAAAGAATTACAGAGAGAATTTAAGAGAGAAACTGAATTATCAAAAGCTAGGAAAATGAGATACAAGTGCTGAGTATTTAAAGACATTTTAGGCGGCAAAGTCTGTTATGACTTGGGATAAACACACGTGCTCCTCACGTGCCACAAATCATAACAGTACTTATCAATCCATCCCTCTTAAAAACATTCTTGCCCTCAAGAATGTGCAGCAATTGTGTTTAGATACCATTCTGTGTTGATGTGCTCTTCCACCACCGAGAACAAACACTCCAAACGTTAGTTAAAATCTTAAGCCAAACACCCTTCATGTAGCTCAAACTAGTAGTCCATCTTTTTCTAGGAATAAGCTTCAGAATTGACTTAATGACAGCAATTGAATTGTTTGACCTTCTACCCACAGTCTCATCCTCAATCAACTGTATATCCAAATCCAAAATCTGCATGAACCACTTACACCTATTTATATCTATCTCATTCTCATAACACGACAACAATGTGTTTTAGCATTTCATCTACTTTCTCCGTAAACCAACTCTCACAATTTCTTGTATTCCCATCCTTCCACACCTTTAAGTCTGCACCTCCAAACTCAATCATGGAAACAACTCTCATTCTTATTAACCTCCAATTCTTGCATCATATCAGGCCATACCTATTCAGCAACTTAGATAACACACCTGGTTCCTCATTAAACAACTCTTTATTTGACTTGATCCAGCCATTTACCTATGTCAAACTTCAAACGGTCAAAATTAAACTTTCCATTGTTAGTACAATCCTCCCTTCTTCAAAAAATTCTTGACCTCAAGAATGGAAACCAAAAGCTGGATACTTAACATTTGTAAAATTATCGACAACATCTCATTTCAACCAATTTCTTCCACTGTTAAATCTTTAATCCCTTTTCATTCAGAAAACATGAATCATTAAGCATTAGACTTTAGCTCTTCACACCCCTCAACAATAGCCAAAGCTCCACAACATGACTTTTTCCATTTCTTCTTCCTATTAGGCCATTTCCAAATGTCAAATTTCCACTTTCTGATCTTAACTTTGCATCTCATACCTTCCACTTTCTTTCTTGTAGGCCACTTCCATATATCAAACTCTAAATAACCAAAATTATCTTCATTCTTTTCAGCATCTTCTTTATTACTCATCTTCATCTTAACTTGCTCCGTACCTTCTTCGTGTTTATACAATGGATCACCACAAGTGACTGTCACATCAGATGCATAAGTAGCCACATAAAAACTTTTATACCCATCTGCCCAACCTTCAAAACACTGTTGATCACAGTATGTTCCCAACACCAGGTCACTTAAAATAAGATCATTATCCTCTTTACTCATATTTTGATCTACGCCATACTCATCTTTGTTTTCTACCAAGCTTCTACATATACCTTTTACAACCTCCTTCCTTTTTGTATATAGTAAACAATTGTTCACTAAATTTGCACAGTCCTGAAATTCATCAACCTCCATAACCATGAACTCTGAGCCTACACTCGCACTATCTAACCTCTTACTTGTATTTACCTTCATACCTTCATCACCATAAACCAATCTTTCTAAATCTATTCTTCCCTCACTCTCCTCATTCTCATTTTTTTCTTCAACAAGCATATCACAACCCAACAAACTCGTACCCATCAAACCAATGGTGACTTCAATCACACCCTTTGCATTTCTTGAATCTATAACCTCCTCATCTTCCATATCATTTTCATTATCTTTATTTGGCTTCTTTATATCGTAATCACACCTCTACATTTCTTCAAGAGTCTAGGCGTTTGGCGAACACGTTGGTCGCATCATTTTCACCATTACCAATTCGCTATTTCTTCCTCCGATTTCCCGTAAGTCACACCATACGTATGAGAATTAACCTCGAACATCCCCACGTACTCCCAATAGTGGTTGACCTGGTCAACAAAACTTGATCAAATAACCCATTTTCCACCCCAATTGATTCATTCACAGTTTCAACCACAACACCATCAACTAATCGCCGAAACTGTCTCACCATTTGTTCCATGGATTGTCTCATTTCAGACATTGGATCATCAAATACTATACCAAATCTTTGAATAATAGCATCTCTATACAGTCCATAACACCAACTCACCATGTAATCTAATGAACTGTATGCCACAATAGTGCTTTATCAAAAGATGCATGAAACAAGTCTCACCTTTTGTTCATCGGTATGTTGTAAATTGCAAAGAACTGTTCACACCTAAACATCCAACCTCGACATCATCCACGAAAACTTAGGAAACTCTACTTTAGTCATCCTCATTGTCTTGGTTTTGACTTGGTCCCGATTCACCAACCGATTCGACTCATCATCCGGGTTGACTCATCATCGCTCCATTGTTTGTCCGAACCCATTCAATGCTTCGTCCACATATCTTCTTGTGTTATCATCGGTGTTTTCCCACTCATCGGTACCGCTTGTTCTTGTTGATGGTGCCATTGTTTTGTGATGTTTCTTGAATTATGAAGGAATCTTGAATAACTGAATTTGGCGGAAAACTCAACAGAATCTTGAATTATGAATCTTGAATCTGTTGCAATGAGACTTCACCATGAAAAGTCTCTGATACCAATTGATAAGCACCACTAGGATCAACTAAGATCGATAATAGTGTTTTACAAGAACTTGGTCAATCAAGAATTAAGAAGAGATCAACGAAAGCTCAATGGAGGATAGTTTGATATGAATTTGTTACAAAATGATAACAAAGAATTACAGAGAGAATTTAAGAGAGAAACTGAATTATCAAAAGCTAGGAAAATGAGATACAAGTGCTGAGTATTTAAAGACATTTTAGGTGGCAAAGTCTGTTATGACTTGGGATAAACACACGTGCTCCTCACGTGCCACAAATCATAACAGTACTTATCACTATCACATTAATTAGTCATAACTTTAAATCGAAATTAAACTAGAGAATACATATGTATAAATCAAGGTATTGCATGTTTGTTTGTGGGAATTTAAAACACGCGTAAACGACTAAAGGTGTGTGACTTTTTAAGTGAGGTATTCTTGTCCTTTTGAGACGTTGAAAGTTTTTATGGTTCGAGGAATCAATTCACCACCTATCAAAGAATTTATAAACCCTCATAATATTTAATTTCAATTTACCCCATCTTATGTTCAACCAAACATGAATATTTAAAGGATTTTAATTTCAAAAGCACTCAAATATCTCCCCCAACCAAACAAAACCTAGTAGTGACATTTTTTGGTATTTAAAACTCCATAACTTTAAATTCATGAACTAATATAAAAGCAAACTTAAATTTCACAACCCCTTAACATCCATGAAATTCCATCAACCACACATAACTTTAGGTGTTGTTTGGTTGAGGCAACTTCAAAGAATTTGAAGGGAAGTGAAATTAAAATGGAAATTTGTTGAAAGGTGTTTTACTATGCATATTCTCTCACCAAATTGCTTTAAAATTGCACCCTTTTAATTTTCATGCTCCAAAATCAGAAATACCAAGATTACCATTTCTCTTTTCATATCATGTGTTGGGAACGTGAAACTATCAACATATTTCTTAAAAAAACTATCGTGATTGTCTAATCAATGCCTCACGATATGAAAAAGATGATTTAAAATAATAATCAATATTAATAAGATACCAATTGATAATTATACGATATTAGTCGATAGAAAACGATATTGTGACGTATGACTCCATGATATTACACGATCGATGCAATGTCATTTGATTTTCTAAAGAGATTCGGTAAGATTTATTGCATTCCCAAAAGAAAATGCCACCTCATTGATGACATGGAATATAGCAAACGATGTAAAATAGTCGGTTTTGGGCATGGGGATTAAAAATGGAGCTCTCAAGGTTTGAACTTGGGATGCTTTCCACAAGCAAAAACTATCCAACCATTAGAGAAACTTATTATTTGTGTTATTACTATCCAATCTAATAATGCCATGCTTTAATACTAATTATCAATTAAGGAATTTATGGCACATAAATCAATCAATTTTAAAAATCCCTTAATTGTAGCCATATTAAAAGCAAATTCAATATGTCAATTTATTCAATTTAGTTTTGAAAACATGTAACAAAGGCATGTTTATTAGGGTTTTAAAGGATAATAACTTAAAAATATCATACTTGTCCAAAAATACACTTCTAGGCATCGAACAGATTTTTTGCTTATATGGGTACTGAACTTTCAATTTCGGACTCTTTGAGGTACTTTGTGACATTTTTGCCCATCAAATTATTAAAAATCAAAGGGAAAAATGTCACAAAAGTACCCCAAAAAGTCAGAAATTGAAAGTTTAGTACCTCAAAAAAGCCTAAAATTGAAAGTTCAGTGCGCATATAAGCAAAAACATTTGTTCGATGCCCAACAGTGTATTTTTGGACAAGTATGATATTTTTTTTTAAGTTATTTCCCTTTTAAAAACTTCATCAATCACAGCTATTTTCATGGATCAATGCTTTCAAAAACTTAATATCCTCTAAAATTATCCCTATTCGATTTTCAAACTCACCGTAAAAATACCTTAATGCATGTCACGCCTTAGAAAATTAGATCTCTCATACTAGAAAAATCCTAATGCATGTCTGGGTATGCATGTCAGGTTTTAGATCTCTCACACTTTGATTTCATTGACTACACGAGATCTATACTGTTGTTAGAGGCAGAGACATAATGAGGCCATGATGCACATGTACGTAGTATTTTCTTTTAATTTATGATATATAGGTAATTATTTTGATTTGACACCAGTTAATAAAAAGGTTAATGTAATTTGTTTTTAAAATTGAATTTTGCTCAGTCAAGTCAAGCGTTGTACATACCAAAAGTATTATAGTGTGCGTACATGTGGAGGATGAGAATAATGGGCAATCATAATAAGCTAATAGCCAATGAAAGTGTAGTGCAACTAACAAAAAGGCAATGAATTTTGGATTTGGTGTTTAATGGTGGGCTGGTGGTTCGTATCCTACTAGTAAGAAGGTGCACCCCACGAGATCGAGGAATATGCATAATGGGATCCATTGGTCATTTTTGGATATTATTTAAAAGGAGTACGTGTTTACCATTTTTGTAAATATATTATGTTTCCATTTTGAACTTGCAATATAAGTTAAGAAATCTCCAATTTAACAAGATTGAAGGTAAGATTTGAGTATATGTAAGTCTCACTTCATGGCCGAGTCTATATTCTCTTTATTTAATTGTTGTATAATGAGTTCTTTTTCATGTTGTTACCATGACAAAATCAGCAGTTCAAGAATGGTCTGCTATCGATGATGAAGACTTGGATCCAACGATATACATAATACTTCTCTTGATTGCATTTGTATACGAGTTGTGTGCATATACTTTGTATATATCAATCTGAGTTCATGGTCAGGCTTATATCCTCTTTACGTGAATGTTGTATAATGAGTTTTCTTTTTAGGTTGCTACCATGACAAAATCAGCGGTTCATGAACGATCTGCTGCCGTTGGTGAAGACATGGATCCAACGGTATATATATGTCCCCTCTTGATTATATTTGTGTATACGAGTTGTCTGTATAGACTTTGTATATCTCAATCCAAGTTCATGGTTGGGCTTATATCGTCTTTACTTGAATGTTATATATTGAGTTTTCTTTTTCAGGTTGCTACCATGAAAAATCTACTGTTCAGGAGCGGTATGCTACCGATGGTGAAGACATGGATACAACTGTATATATAGTTTATTTTATCAGTGAATTACTTTGAGTGTTTAAAGGCTTGAACCTGTAAAAGTACACCAAGAAACCAAGTTAACTAGATATGAAAATTGTCGGCATTGCATTGTAAAACTAATTAGAATATGATAATCGCCATATTTGGCAAAAGTAGCTAAAGCTAATATTTAGAGTAATGACCGGCGCTTTTTATTTGAGGACTCGGATATTCAAATTATTGATCTTTAAGGTCCTCAACTATGATCATAAAGTCATTCATTTGACATTTTGTTTAAGATAAATGTTTGTGAATACTTTATTTCTGATTCAATGCATATGTTTTCAAGTGGTTGTCATTATGTTCACTGAGGATTAAAAGACATTAATTTACATTGCCTAGTAAGTCTTCCAAACTTTCCACATGCGGTCTTAATGATAAATGTGAGCAAAAGTGTAAAATGGACAACTGGTAGTATACGGCTATAGGCATGGTAAGGGCATAATTGTGCTACATTGAGTAGCTAATTTAAATGTCGATTATGTTTGTTGGGGGCATTTGGGATTGCGTTTTATAAAGAACATGTTTCAATATGTTTTTTCAGTACTATTTGATGTGTCCCAAAATTAAGAAATTCTACATATGGTGACCCAGTAGCTTTTGGTGCTCAATAAACCATAGGGCTTATAAGCCTTCTTAGATATGAAGTGAAGTAAAAGTTGCACCGAGTTAAAAGTTATAAATATATTTATAAGTGTATATATATATATATATATATATATATATATATATATATATATATATATATATATATATATATATATATATATATATATAAACTTGTGTTTTCAAATAAACATAAAAAGTAAGAAACATATGTGGCTTTGTTTTCATTGAAATGCTACATTTAAATACAATGATGTAGGAAGTTTTAAGCTTTAAAATATATGAATTTGGATGGCTTTTAATTCTTTCATCTTTCCATATAGTATACTTATAATCTATTTTACCCAGAGATAAAGTTAACTTGAATTAATATGTTCAAATATATGGACCAAAATTGCAACCTATACAGTACTAAATATATACGATTCAACTTTAACGCAAATTTCATGTGTGCCTCTTTTCTTTGTTGAGTAGACGGTCATCATATATTGTTAACACATGTATATCCTCCGCTTTGGGTGTTGAAACATCGCATTAGCCTTCCTTCTATGCACTCATTTTAGTTTATTATGTGAACAACATATATGTAAACCATTAGTTCATTATCTAGTTGGTTACATGGTTTCTAAGTCGAGTCATATATTGTATATACAGTTTGAGAAGATTGAGATTTATGGTAGTATTATTTATTATAGAGTAATAGGAAGAACGTCAAATTATTACCCCATATGTACGTTAATGCTTAAGTACTCTACATGTTCGATCTTCGCAATTCGGGTTATTAGTTAGTTTATATTTATGCAAAATGCAAGTGTAGGAATGAAATTATAAATCCCGAGTTATCTATGTTATTTATATTTTCATTAGATCAAAAGATGGTCGGTCAAAAGTTTATGAAAAAGAAAGAAAACATACGATTGCCATCCTGCTTATGTTTAAGTCAAGAAAGAGTCAAGAAAAGCAATGAAAGAGTTAGTGTTGGTTTATCGAGTCTTGGCTAAGCAGCGTCACTTTGTACATGTAATTAACTTAGATGATTAGCTTGCCACCAATAAATTTCCCTATATTCCCAAAGTCGTGTTTTTCTTACCTTTACACCTAACTTACAACCCTTATAAAGACCTCTTTGATAGTTTATCCTAGGTGCTTACGCCAAAGCGGTGGGGGGTTTTGATCCTTTAACAAGCCTTGGTAATCTATGTGCTATGACAGGTAGCGAGTGTTTATTTTTCCGTTTCCATAATGTTATATCACTTACACACCCGATAGATGTAAGAATCCAAACAACTTTATGTGGGGTGCTAGTATATAATTTTCGTGCTTGTTAAGACTATTGTAGAACGAGTTATGTTGTAAATTATCTTTAAACTAATGTTAAATTCCTCCATGCTTGTAATTTGATTACGATAAAAGCATATTTGCTTGAGGACAAAAAAATCTCAAGTGTAGGGATATTTGATGAGGTGTAATTAAATTCGTATATATTTGATCATTTATTGCCCTAAATCATTTCTATTTGAGTTTTAGGTACTTGGGAAGCAAATGTTGAAAGCGTTTGAGCTCCATTGGATGGGGAAACAAAGAAAACGACAACATTGGGAAAAATTGTCACGAGAAGGCCTCGTGACGACGCCTGACCACATTGGTGACATCGTCACCTGGGGGTACCACCATTGTAATCTGGAGAAGGCCCTGAAGGCGGCGGTGTTATGACTAAAGAATTGAAGGCTAACGACGTCACAACCCCAACCTGGCGTCGTCACAACTAAGTAGGTGCAGAAACAAAACCCTAAGAGACGGAGAGCTGACGACGTCACACTTAACAAGTGACGCCGTCACAAATGTAAATCTGTATATATTTTAGCATTGTTTTCATTATTGTTAATACAAATAAGCCGTAAAAACGTTTATTTATATTTTACGATCTTCTAATGTTTTGTCGATAAAAAATGTAAAATCATTTTAACGAAACAAATAAAATACGTAAATGGTTTGAATTAATAGTTTCTAACATATTCACATTTTCACATAAAACACTAAAACAAGTATAAGTGATTTTATGATTTAGTAATACATATGTACAACAACTAGTGTTTACATATTTGGGTAAAATATACACATAACTAGTATGTAGTATATTGGGTAATATAAATGGGTAGAAACGTAAGTATCACAACCCATTGGGCAAATACATTGAATGTAGTTGGGTACAACCCAAAGCCCATGACCCATGGAGCTTGACCCATAACCCATTGCATGACATCATGCTTATATCATACATGGATAATATCCATAACCCATGGATCAACCCATACCCAAGTGACCAAGTGCATTGCACTTAAAAGATACATTGTATCTAGCTAAAGATCCATGGTTCAACCCATGACCCATGACCCATAACCAAAATACCCATGGGTAAAAGGGAGCGTCCCACGGATCCCTAGCTTAACGCTAGATGGATCCCTTGTGGAAGGGATCCGTGGGATTCGGGGAACAGATGAGTTTTTCTTCTATAAATAGTGAGCCATTTCTTCATTATTCCTCACCCCTTCTCGACAAACTTTCTCCCGAGTTTAAAACTCACTAACCTCGGATCCAAGAGATCTATGTTTGTAGTTTTGTATTTGTGTGATCTTTTAGGTTCCTCTTAAAGGCAAGATCACCACCTTTGAAGTCGAGCAAGCTCAAGTCCATGAGTTGCCATGCTTCCTCATCATCAAGGCCATGAAGTCTTGTTGATGATTCCTTTCTTTCTTCAAAGAAGTGTAGTGTTGAAGACATTAGTGAAAGATGTCTCAAGAGTCAAGACGAAGATATTAGTGAAGGGTATCTATCGTCTATATCATAAGCACTTGTGTTAGGTGCTTAGAAGTCAAGATTAGAAGAATTAGTGAAAGGTGCTTAGAAGTCAAGACACAAGACATTAGTGAAAGGTGTCTTGTAGATCTAGTCAAAGGCATTAGTGAAAGGTGCCTTAAATGTACATTCGATATGGTGTGTTTCGATGTACAAGATAGACTAGTATTAGATCCAAGGATATTGATATCCTTGATGATGTTGTAAAGGAGTAGATCTCCTTTGGGATTAGTCGTTGGTGTAGTGTGGTAGTAGTTCCTCCATTGCAATGGAACTAGGTGCTTAGCCTAGTACCTAATAAAGGGTAGGCGACGTTGTGAAGGCGTAGTTCACCTTGGGTGAAAGAACTAGGTACTTAGCCTAGTACCTTATAAAGGGTAGGCGACGTTGTGTAGGTGTGGTTCACCTTGGAGTGAAAGAACTCGGTGGTTAGCCTAGCACCGGAAAAAGGGTAGGCGACGTTGTGAAGGCTTCTCCGCCATAAGGAGATTGGTGTAGTGATTACGAACTCTCGAGTAGGTGACTCGGGGAGTGGAGTAGGGCAAGGAAGGTTTCCTTGTAGCCGAACCATTATAAATACTTGCGTTGTGGTTTTGTGCTTCTTACTCTTATCTTTTCATTACCTACCTTTGTATGCTTGTTTATCAACATCCAACACTTACACCCAAATAGATTGACATAAGTCGATCTAAATAGATTAAAAGGAATTTTTAATTGGCAAAACTATTCAACCCCCCCCTTCTAGTTTTTCACAATTATAATGGTGGAACTTTGTGCAACCTTGGAGAAGAAACCCTAGGACAAATTTTATCAGTTTTTAGGCCTTTTGGCCATTGATGTCTTCCTGTTTTGTAAATGATAAGTTCTTTAATTAATCATTCAATCATGTCTATGTGTTATCGTTTGATTCATTTGATTTCTTCTCTTTTCATTACCATGCTAGGCTAGATTACTTAGTATTTTCTTAGGATTGCATGAAACCTAGTTATTGATTATTGTGTTGTTGTCTCTTGTTTAATTTTGTTTGCGTTTGGAGTTGGAAAACTAGCTAGGGAAAACTATACTAGCTTGAACGTCCACTAAAACGTGAAGTTAATAATTAGTTAACTCGATAGTGAAAGTATTTAATGTGTAGGCCAGTCGAAAGGTGTGCTTGACAATTCATATAGGTGTCGTACACTGAGAATAGTTCTATAGATGTGAGAACGGACCAACCCACAACTGGTAATTGGGAATACTTCATACTACATTAAATAAGGACGTGACAATTCGACCCACAACAATATGATTTAACTAGAGGGTAATGAGAATCAAAGTAAATATGTTTCTCCTCTTATAAGAAGTTCACTAATTTACTTATTCTTGCAATTAGTTTAGTTTTAGTTTAATTAGTAAATTAGTAGTTAAAAAAACCAAACTCTTCCAAACCCAAGATTTTACTTGCTTTCAATTAAATATAAGAAGACTAAAAATAATCTTCCTCAAACTTAGACTTATTTCGACATACACTTCGAGCCTACCTCACTATTCCTCTAGAGAATAACCAATCCTTTATGACTTGTTTATACTACACTAAAATGGTTAAGTACTCTACATAGGAGGATTTTAATACTTAGTGTGTTTACAATTATCTTCATTAAGGTTTTGGCGCACTGCCGGAAATACTATAGGTTTCGATTTCTATTTCGTTTAGGTCTACTCAGAGATTCCAATCAAGTGAGATTTTTCTTTTTATTTTGTAGTTTTCTCGTAGTCTATCTTTTCTTTGTTTCTTTTGTTCGTAATATTGTTATTTGCCATCATGATGAAGGATATTACGTTTAACCAACCCGACCCACAAAACCTACCTTTTAACCAAAACCCACCCAACCCACTATTTAACCAATAAGCTTCATGCTCTCGTTTACTTGGTTCCTAACCAAGAATCAACACTACATCCATTATTACATAAAAACAATACATGATAAGGGTTTATATAACCCATAGATTACCCTTCACTAACTCTAATCATCATATGATCATATCTTGATCATATGATAAAATCCCTAATTACTCTACACAAACCCTAACTTCTAATTCAACAATTAACTCAAGATAACAATTACTTACTTGTAGGAGATTGTTGTTATGGACTTAATCTTGCACCAACACTCTCAATTCATTACCAAAATATCATGAAACTATTTCCTGTGTTTTCAACCATTCATTTCTTTACCAAAGAAATGCTAGAGCCACAAATTGATTCCATGGTGATGTAGTTTGTTTCTTGGATGCTCAAGAAATTGCACTCCACCAAGTAGAATCCGGTAGAGGAAGTCGATCCAACTTGCATCGGTGTAACCTTAGAATCGCCAAAGTTGATGAGCACTAGGATCGCATTTTCCCACCGCAAAACCAATATCGTGCCTTGTACAAGTCATGGCATACATCAGCAGCCAATTACCCTAGAATACCAAGTTGAGATACAACCTTGCCATGATTAGGCATCGCCTTCACAGTATCCATAGGTGTATAACTTCTCAATATAATGAGACCGAGAGATAGAAATTTTATTACTTTCATGTTTAATCCTTATACCAAGGATAACATCGCCTCCCCATGTCTTCATGGAGAACCTGATGACAAAAGTCAACTGATTTTAGTCCGCCAAATATCAACATGTCATCAACATATAGACAAATGATGACCTTTACCGATTCATCAAATTTGCTATATACACATTTGTCACCTTAGTTAAGAACATAACCACTAGACAAAACCACTTCATCAAACTTTTGATGCCATTGTTAGGTGCTGCTTAAGTCCATAAAGAGACTTAATCGCTTTACACCTTGTTTTCATTGCCGTGCATGATGAAGCCCCGAGGTTGGTTCATATAAACCTCCTCTTCCAATTCACCATTCAAGAAAGTCGTTCACATCCATCCGATGAATAACCGATCGTGAATAGATGCCATAGCAATCGCCAGCCTTATAGTATACGACACGAGCCATGTGGGCATAAGTATCAAAATAGTCTATTCCTCGACTTTTGTTTAAAGCCCGAATGACTAGTCTAGCCTTGAACTTTTCAATAGTTCCATCTACCTTCATTTTCTTTTGAAAATCCATTTGCAACCCAAAGGTTTACAACTGTGAGGTAGATCAACCAACACCCAAGTGTTGTTGCCCATGATGGAATCCATCTCATCATTGATTGCTTTTCCGTAAAGCAATATCTCGGGACTTCATTGCTTCTTCAAATGTCTTGGGATCATCCTCAACAATGAAGCAATAGAGTATTGGTCGAGACCTCATCCTGTACCTTCAACTAAGTATAGTTGAAACTCAGTCCAAATGACTTGGAGTCCCGACCTTTTACTTTTCCCTGAAAGCACAGTTCAAAGTTGTCGAACCACAACCTCATCAGACCATCGATGGTTCATCATCGGGACCTCCGATACACCGGTGTCATGAGTTCCATTAGGAATCCTCCGACTTGTTCAGGACCGATGAGAATCTATTCTCATCAAAACTGCATCCCTTGATTCAATTATTGTGTTAATCGAAACATGTTCATTAGGTTCAATAACATAGAACCTAAAAGCCTTGGAATGCTCAAAGATATCCAACAAAGATGCAAATAATGCCTTTCACCCAAAGTCTTTGCTTTGGATCGTGGAGTCTTGCTTGAGATAATTCAGTTGGGTTTTTTTAGTCCAGTAGTTCATAAGGTAACCTTGTTCCTTTTGTTGGGAACTCTATTTAGCAAATAAAGTACAGCTCACCCGTAACCTCGACTCATTCCAATAGGACAACATGGAATTAACCATCTCTCAAAGACCGCTTTTTCCTTTCGTAAATACCATTTTGCCGAGGAGTATAAGGCATCGTTTCATGGATTATTATCGAGTATCCATGTACTCACCTCCCCTATCGCCCCCAATCTTTTGATCAAAGACCAAGTTGTAATTCAACTCGTTTTAAACACTTTGAATTTATCTAATGCTTCATCCTTGGTATGTAATAGATAGACATAACAAAATCTAGAAGCATCATCAATAAATGTCACAGTACTTCTTATTGCATGATGTTTCTGAATAAGCTCCAAGATCTTAGTCTCACGTTAAGGTTTCTTGGTTATCTTGGTCAACATGCAAGTTTTACACTTTTCATAAAAAGGTGTCCTGTTGGATAATTGAACATGACCAAATAGTTAGTCCATATGTGGTCACAAAAGTTAATTTCCATGAAGGAGGGAGTTTATCAATGACACAAGAGACTTTGATAGCCTCATCCATGTTCATTTCGTGTTGCATAAACCTTCCAAGTATTCCAAGAAGTTCATTGTATTGTTCCATAAGCTGGTCTTGAATCAACATTTTGTAATTTGTGAAATTACTAACAAGGAACTTCTTTGCTTGATGCATCCTCGACCATATATTTGGCATCCAAGGAATCACAGGTTCTTCGGAAGATTCAAAGTTCGATAAATATCAAATAAAGAATCGAGACATACCATTCGAGAATAAGACCTCTCGCATATGTAGTCATCATTCTCCCACTTGCTCCTCCTCCCGATCTAACTCGCATGAGCATCATCGCCATCATCGTGAATTGGAGTAGTCAAGACATAGACCACACTCGTAGTCAGCGCGACAAGAAGTGCATCTTCTTACGCCACCTCCTAAAGTCCACCCCTTCAAACTTGTCCGGCTTAGCAAAGTTTGAAGCCATGTGTTTCATTGCGTGCTTGCCATTGATTATCACAAAATAGTTTACTTTGATTGTTGGCGGTTAGCTCCCGAGGCGGTAAGAATAATCAACCTCGGACAGTAAACAATAGTTAGCGATGCGAGATACCACTTGGTGGTTACCTGGTTATCACTTGGAATCGATGTGATCACTTTCCAAAATAAACTATTAAACCACAATGCACGGGTATCACGAATATCTACTGGGATAAGACCAATACGGTTAGAGAATTAGGCACAATTCTATAACCCTTTCGCTAATAAGTGTTTAGTGTTTTCCTGGTATCTTCATGCATAATCGGATATCCTATTTATAGGACATTACTCTCGACCGTTCGAATGGAATTATGAGGATTAATCGGCCATTAATCACCTCATAACTATCCCCATTATAGCCGTTAGTTAGTTAATGACCATTCAGCGTGGTCATAATGCGTCATATAGCGCCATTTAGCAAGATCTTTCAATAAGCGGTACTTTTCACTAGCGGATCTTTCCACTTGGCAAGTGAAAATACAACCTGTCGATGGAAACACTGCCATCAAGATCTTCATAGTACTAGTAGTGGATACACTACTTCGATTAGGAAACATTGCTATCGGTGGAAACACTGCTTATCGATGGAAACCACAAGCGCATTTCTCCTCGAAGCGTTACTTTCATCACAGCGATTTCACCACGACTACTGATACAAATCACTATAAAGTCGGGTGTTCATGGACCTTATGGGTGTCGCTCCGTCACTCCTAACTAACTTATTACAAGGTGTGAACTATTCCACAAGTGCACCAAAATTTCCAACAAAGCCTAACTTCTAATTCAACAATTAACTCAAGATAACAATTACTTACTTGTAGGAGATTGTTGTTATGGACTTAATCTTGCACCAACACTCTCGATTCATTACCAAAATATCATGAAACTATTTCTTTTTTTTCCCTCCTGTTTCTTGCTTATAACATTACACAAATACACTCCGGTAGAATTAAGTAATGTATAGAAACTTATGGATTTTCTTCAAGTTAAGCTAGTCACATCTTTGGATAATTGGCAATAGTAGTCCATTAAGTCATACTCTCTTATATTGTGACATAATACTTTCTAAAACCATATTACATAATATATTTAACTTAAGGTTTGACTACTAACTTTATCATCATTACCTAACCGATCATATTGAGTCTCCGGCTCATGAAAGTCATAGTCAACTTAACACAATGGCATTCTCGAAATTAAATATCTATAAAACCGGTTTGGGTGTTACAAGTCTACCCCTTTATTTATATTTGTCCCGTAATCTTTTTGGCGAACATTTGTGTCCATACACAAAACTTATTCATATTGTATATATCCCCATTTTATCTTAGCACGTTCAAACTCATTCTTTTCATTTGCAACAATATACTTGATTTTGCAACACTAGTTATACTATAACATAGCCATTTGCCTTTAACTACACTTTTCATTCTTGTTTCTATCACATTTAGCCCTTTTCTAATGAAATTATGTCATTCAGTAAGGTAATGCATCCCTAAAAATTCCATACAACACATCCCTTTGGATGATTTCTATAATGACCACTATAACACTTTTCGAGTTATTTGTAACAACATATTAGATCTAAGCTATTAACATTTTAACACGTCTTTACACACTTATCATTCATGTACTTTACCATAAAGTACTCATTATAATTTTCAATTAACATTGCCTTAAGCAATTTCACACTTTGTATTATTACTTCCATTTTAAATTATAGACAAGCTTATAAAATATAAGATACTTGCCTATTATATTATTCACACATTTTCTATGCGTTCTCACATTGCACTTTTACTATTATCCGTCAACCCCTAGTTGACCATATTCTTCACTTTTACTATTACATATTCTAGTCTACTCGACTTTTACACATATAAACCTTACATTGGTTTATTTTGTAACACTTCTAACCCTACTTGTTCTCAATATAATAACATGATTCTATTCGTGTTTTATAACTCTTTTAGCGCATCATCACACATGTGTTTTTTAGCGCAACTTTTTCTTATTCATCGTTTCTATCTATCACACTTATACACATTCTCTATTATCACGATTTGCTTATCATGTTTTCTTTATAACATGATTCCATCACTTCATTATCATATACTTAAATGTCAAAAAGTTTTAATATTTATGCATTTAAGCAATCTTCATTTTACCTTGTCATTCTATAAAATATATTTTACTTGAGGTCTATAACCTTCACTAAGTCATCAAGCCTTTAAACACATCAATTTCAAACCATTCATTACTTTGCAACAAGTGCAATCTAATTCAATCGTGCTTTCTATACACTATATTATAACATATTCAATATTATTTCATGCTTGTGCATTTTAGCATTTAAACTCATACTATTCCATCACTATTACTACACATTCTAATCTATCATTAGGCATGAATTACAATTAGACCATATATTGTCCATGAGTTACAATATAATTAGCATTCATTTTACTCGAACATCGAATACTTCATAACACATCTCTTACTAGTCCAAAGGACTTAACTATACTATAAATTGTACAAAACACTTTAGCCATGGATTATTCATATCTACGAGGCTTTATTCAACTCGTGCGAGCAATCGACCAGGTTCTAATATTTCATAGCTAAATGGTTGGTACTAATTAGGTTCCTATTATTTAAGATAGTTACTTAACTTTTAAAGAGTACATGTGAAGAGGTTTTTTGGAAGATGAAAGTGTTATCAAAGTAATAAATTATGTTTACTTGAAAAAATTATTTATTTCAAACTCATTACTCATTAGAAGCCGAGAATATTCAATGTTAGGAGCAAAATCTAGTCCCATCGTCGAAACTAAATTAAAAGAGAAATGTTTATATATACATAAGGTTTTCAAGCTTACCTACTTGGGTAGGTGGGTTTGTAATCTAATATTAACTACCAACTTGTCTATTCCATTTTGACACAAACAAAATAGTTATATGATGATGTCACTTCGTAACTTTAGTTCAAAATAATTATATGAGGTTGTATTCTGTAACTTTCGTATGATATGGAGTTTTGTTATTAAACCATTCACACTTAAAATAAAAATGATTCATATTAGTGAAAAAGACCCATTTCTTGGAATCTACCAGCTAAACCTGAGACCTTCAATCTACAGTATTTGTTGTTTCTATAGAATTTGTGAAATTTATTCTCGCAACATAAAAATCAAATACATATTTTAATCTATTATTAACGTGATCGACAACCATTAGGTTGGTAGGCCGTGTTTAATACCTCTAAATAAAAGTCTCGTGGCACTACAATCAAAATCTGTAATTTTGAGTATTGATCTTGAGGATCTGAACACAATTAAGAATTTACACTTAGTGGACCCTTTGAAAATCATCCATATGTATTACATGCATGATCATAGTGAACACCGTATTTCATGCATGATCATGCTAGTCAAATATTGGATTTATATTGAAATGTGATAGTGTAAATCTTCATGCATTTCATATATATAAGTTAACATAATCTCACAATATACAAGCACTGAAGGAGGTTATAAAACCCAAGAACAGAGTGGTAATCTTTATTTGCATTTAAGAAAACATGGTAAGAAAATATATGACCCACACATTGTGTCATATCCATATAATCTTGCATATTCTAGCCAACATCTTTATCTTTGCAAGGTTTCTTGATGATACTTTTGTTCAGCTTATGTTGCAAATCTTTTTTCTCAAACACCGCAAATGCAGCCATTTTTGATGTTACAACATATGGTGCACATCACAAATAAGAAATTTTGGATGTAGATGGATGTTGAATGGTGTGGTATTTATAGCTAGATAAAATGTTATGTAACTTATACATATAAAAAGACTACATGTGAAGAGACTCTTTTAAATGTTTGATATTTACTATGAAATTGTTTAGGGAAATCTAAAGATTAACGATTAATAAGCTTCAATAATTTGCCTTTCCCATATTAAATTAAGCCGACTCTTGTGTAGCTTTATCTATGTTGTCACAGACTAATTTTTTGCACAACAACTCTTGCACATTAAATTAAGCACTTCAATCTTTAGATAGTATAGATAATATATACATCAACAATTTAACCACATCATTCATTACACATTTCCTCATTACACTTAGACATCTAGCCAATTTCCATAGACTTCGTGATTAAAGCAAACAAACAATCTTATGTCCGACACTATCCAGCAAGCGCCATGACGCCTATTAAACACATACATTTCATTTAGCCTATGTTTCATATAATGCATCACATAATCAATTCATGTCTAGCATCTTGTCATTCTCATAGCAAACAAGCAAAGCCAGTATTAGACTACCTTATAACTAAAGGCGTTCATATTTCACACTACTTACACTTACTACGACACGCATCTACAGAATGGTCCAAGTTTTAGCAACCTAATTCACTTAAACCAAAGATTTGATACCAATTTGAAACACCCTTTCCGATTTGACTAAAGATTCAAACTTTTCGCGAGCGATATGACCCAAACCTGACTTCCAATTACTCTTTAATAAATTGACAACAATCTATAACATACAAGACCTTTAACACCTTTTCAAAACAGCCCGTATAGACCTTTAACACCTTTTTCATCACACAAAATATGAACACATCAACATTAAAAATTATAACCAAGATTACTTACCTGGATCCCTAAATTACCATTAAGCTCATACTCTCTTTTACTTGGTTCCTAACCAAGAATCATCACCAAAACCATTATTACATAAAAAAATACATGATAAGGGTTTATATAACCCATAGCTTACCCTTCATGAACTCTAATCATCATATAATCATATCTTCTAATTCAACAATTAACCCTAACTTCTAATTCAACAATTAACTCAAGATAATGATTACTTACTTGTAGGAGATTGTTGTTATGGACTTAATCTTGCACCAAGACTTTTAAATCATTACCAAAATATCATCAAAGTTATTTCTTGTGTTTCCTCCTTTTCTTGCTTCTAAACCCACACACAAATACACTCCATGAGAATAAATAAATGTGTAGAAACTTATGGATTTTCTTCCAAGTTAAGCTAGTCACATCTTTTGACAATTGGCAATAGTAGTCCCTAAGTCACACTCTTTTATATTTGTGACATATAATACTTTCTAAAACCATATTACATAATACATTTAACTTGGTTTGACTACTAACTTTATACATTGACTAACCAATCATATTGAGTCTCCGACTAATGAAAGTCATAGTCAACTTAACACAATGGTATTCTCATAATTAAATATCTATAAATTTGGTTTTAGGTGTTATACTTAAATACTTCGTATTCTCCCGATTAGCTATATCTTGAATTCTTCTAAGTAATATATACGGTGTATCTCCAGAATGTGGATACGTTGTATGCCTTTGCTGAAACTTGTACAAAATCTTCCAATTTAGCTCAAAGTTTCGTTGTTTTTCGTGTCTTTTCCAAAATTGCTTCATAAATATTGAAAATATCAAAAGTAAATAATTAAGTATCAATTCTCATATAAAAACATGATAAATGAGCAAAATACATGAGATAAATGATGGCTAAACTTAGTAATTATTTGATGTTATCAATACAATTATTTCAGGTTTATCTATCTTCGATGATGTTTGATTGTGGATTCTCCCTTGAAAAGTAACTTGCAATGGCTGGAAAATGACTTGGAATGAAACCTTAATCATCCTTGGACTTCTGTGTGGAATGATTTTTCTATTGTGACTGAATTAGGGCTTATATTTATAGATTTAGTTGGGCTCGACATTGTTATGGCGTAACCATAAGTGAAGGTCTACGCCGTAATTACTTATGGATGTGTATTCTTCCAAGGCTTTGTTCTTGTTATTACGCATATAGGTAAGGAGTTACCTACGCCAGTGATATCTTTCGATCAAAATTCCTCATAAGCCTTGATAACTATTACGACATATCAATAAATGTTATCACGCCGTAAATATTTACGGTCCAAGATCATTAACAACTCTTCATGATTACGGCGTAAGCACTACGGGCTTGTTACCCGTGAGTGGTCTTTATGTCTTATAATCTCCCAAGTCTTTGCTACAACGTAGTAATGTGGTAAGACTACACCGTATAAAATCTTGGCTGGGCTTGGTCTTGAATTGGTTAATGCATGATTACGGGCGTATGCAATGAGAGATCAATTAAACTCGGTTCATTTTTCTTGTTTTCCATCAGTTTCTTCTCAACCTCGCATCTCTCGCTCGATTCTCAAGTAAATCCTATTAAATAAATAGGAAGAAATTAAGTACAAATTCTAATAAAAACACAAGAAAATATGAGCATATAACGAGGATATTGACAGATAAATTGTATAACTATTTGGTGTTATCATACAGTTAGCTGAAAAGACTAATGTCGCGAGATTTTTCAATCACGGGGACGATTGATGCAAACAGTTTGAAACTCATCTTAATTTTGTCAAGCAAAAGGATTAAAGGTTTATCCATTAACTTTTTAAACTAATCTTAGTTTCAACATGTTGCTCTTGTTCATCATCAATATATGATTAGACATATCTAAATGTATGATACTTTTAACCACATGCAATTTATTGTTCTTTCTCATAATAAGTATCTCATTCAATCTAAATATGTGAAACATTTTATCACATGAGAATGAGCCAAGTATTAAAATGAATTGTATATATAATTAGACATGTATAAATGTGTGATACTTTTGACCACATGCAATTTTTTGTTCTTTCATACAATAAGTATCTCATTAAATCTAAATATGTGAAACATTTTATCACATGAGAATGAGCCAAGTATTAGAATGAATTGTAGAAAAGAGAAGTAAACACATGTGAAATATTGGACGCATTAGATATATTAGACAAAATTTTTAGGCCACCCATAATAGTGATTCAGCGATCTTCAATTTTCCTGTCATTTTAAATCTCTTTTTTCTCGCGACCTCACACAACCTTTTAGACCACAAATAAGGCGACCAACATTGTTTTTTACAACTTTAACAACAAACTTAAAATTCATTAATAATAAAACACATTACATATAATTCAAAAAAAAAGAAAAGAAAAAGAAAAGAAAGGCGGATAGAAAGAAACAACAATTGTTAACAACAAACTAAATACCAATGACCCACATTAACCATACTAAGGGCTCGCTTGATATGAGGGGTATCGGAGGGTTTAGAATCTTAGAATATTCATAAAACTTGTTTGATACACTTTTTTTCAAACAAATATATTGAATGATAGATTTGATAGTAGGGTAAATTAGTAGGATTTGTTGAATGGTACAAAATGGCCCCACCTCTCCATCAATATCAACCACGAGTGTCTGTGATTTTTCTTTTTAATATTTTTCTCTTTACTTTTTAACAAATAATAGTTTTATATAATAAATTAATTTATAAATTATATATAATACACATTTTCTCTTCTTCTTATCTTTCAAATCTTTTCCAAATTCGAATCCAATTCCAATCCAACTTACAAAGCTGTTGGAAAATTTAGTGCACTCATGGGATTAGTTCACACCTGTAATGGGTTGGGAGAGTACGAGTGTACACCCATAAGGTCCATGAACACCACGACTCGATAGTGGTTTGTATTGGTGAAAGTATTGCTTGTGGAAATCTTGCTTGTGGTTTCACAGACAAAGAAGTGATGTTCCAATGGTAGGCGATGTTTCCACTAAAGTGGTGTATCCACCGCTAGTGCTACGAAGTACTAATAGGCGGTGTTTCCATCGATGGTCAGATTTCCACGCAGAGTGGAAAGCATTGCTAGTGGAAAGTCACGCTTATTGAAAATCTTGCTTAGTGAAAGTACCGCTTATTGAAAGCATTGCTAAATGGCGATTACTAGCGCATTATGACCACGCTAATTGGTCATGTAACCACTATACGACTATAATGGGGATAATTATGAGGCTATTAATGGGCGATTACACACTCATAATTCCATTGGAATAGCTCAAGAGTAACCTCCTATAAATAGGAGATCGGTTTATGCATGAAACATACACGTAAAACGATAAACTCTTAT
>CM040242.1:78271309-78310775 GCA_022545495.1 Chrysanthemum lavandulifolium | reverse complement strand
CAAATCACAATTACCCTAGATTCACTTAGTCTAGGGCTAATTGTGAACAGGAGATAACCAGCGATTATGCCAATAGTAACAACCCCAAACCACAGTAAATTAGGGTTTTTGTAGAAAACCCTAATTTTTCCAATTAACACACAAGTCAGTAAGGTAATCGAGATTGACCACCTTCTGAAACCCAGAATAGCTTTTGATTGTTGCCGGAGAGATCAGGAAGAGATATCCCCAAGTTTCTACGAAGAAACCCTAGGATGGTGAATCAACCGTGATTATGAGCCTGACGCTCTGATACCATATGAGAAAGTATCAGCAACAACAGATTCACAACAATACTTTATTCAAACCAAAGCCTCAATAGTTGGCATAGATTGAGCCAACAATAATATCCAAAGTTTACAAGGTCAGGTTAATGTCAATGAGACAATAACCAGTTACAAAGAAGAAACAAGATCAGTACGATGATCAAAAAAAGAGAGAATGTAAGACAATGACTGCACACGCAGTTGTGTGATAACCCTAGATTAGAGGAAGGATTATGTAGGGGAAAATGATACACTAAGACCCCCTCAACTCTTCTGAGATAAGCAAATAAACTTCCATACCCTTGAAACAACTTATGCTTTGTCCAAGAATGACCCATGTAATTAAGTCTGCAATAAACACAACTTGAGAGCCATTAGCAATTGATAAAATGATATGCTTACCACAGATTATAATGACATTTTCTAACAAATTGTTTGAACTTTGAAGTCAAAAGAATCAATGTTACATTGTCACCTGTTGTCTCATATCGTTTTAGATTGCTTTTCTCAAAAGAACATTTTAGATATTTGATTAATGGTTGCATAAAAATGATCGCCATTATATTATTTTAAAGCACACTAAAAAAAGATAGAAGTTCCTAGTTAAAAGCAGGGGGTGTTGCGATTAGGGGTGTTCATCGGTTCGGTTATCGGGTTATTCGGTTAATTTTTTTCTGGGTATAACCGAGAACCGAACCGAACCGAACTTAAGTTGATTAAACCGAACCGAATAACCGAAAACCGAACACCCATAACCGAAAACCGAACCGAATAACCCGAATTACATAAATTTAATTATTTATCCATTTATTTATATATATATTTTTAGCAAATTTTTTTTTCAAGCTCAAAAAATGTTAAATATATAGTATAAAAAAGTTTTAATATTTTTTTTATATAAATATATAAAAAAATATATAAATTTATTTGAATTCGGTTTTCGGTTTGGATTGCTAAAACCATAACCGAACCGAAAACCGAACTTTTAATTCGGTTCGGTTCGGTTTTGGCAACTTCGGTTCGGTTACAAGTTCGGTTCGGTTATTTTTGGTTCGGTTCGGTTTTGGTTTTCGGTTTATTCGGATATTACCCAACCCATGAACACCCCTAGTTGCGATTGTGGCTTAGTGGTCGAAAGGAAACGTGGTGTGATAGGTCCAGGTTTTCATATCCGATCACTATTTCCTTGTGACATTGTGTGCCATGTACATCATCCACCTCCCCGTGATAGTTGTGGCAACCGTATGGTGAGGCCCCCAAAAGCTTTGGTTATACAGGGTGGGAAAGGGTATGCCTCACCTAATACACAAAACAATACTTGGGCGGGGCAATATAAGAAAAAGGCACAAAAAAGACAATATTAGCGAAAAGGGCAAGCATAGTTGACGAAAAGGGTATGCATCGTTAGGTACCTGCATACCAGATGGGTACTCATGATCACAACCACCCGAACCAATTGGGCAATTCTTAGCTATCAACGCGAATTAACGATAAAGGAAAGCTTTTGCTTGAAGAAGATGATAGCAAGTCAATGCACAAAATTAGAGTTACAAGCATCATAAAGCATACACCTGATGCACATTTCCTCACATGATACTAGTATATGAGATGTGAGTAGCTATTGCCTCTTAAGTTCAAGATTGATGTTTCTCTAAGCATTTCTTTTGGCCACCAACTAATGATGGTATTGATTATCTAGTGAACCAGTATCTCATTATGTGCAAATAGTACCTCTATAAAGATCACATGTATTGACTTGATCTCCTAAAACATACCCGCATTATAAGATGATACATCAAAATGACTCCATCTTGAAACTACTAGAATTCGATACCGGTAATTCTCAAAAAGAAAAAATAGAAAAAAAATATTAACTGATACAGATGAGACACAATGCAAACCTACTACAGGGCCTAAACCAATAACAATTTGCATAAAAGAAACCGGGAAGGTTCATATTAACCGATACAAAAGTATACGCCTTCTCTGAAATTATTGATAGAGGCGCTGACGATGGCCTCTTGTGTTTGTTGTACTCCATTAGAACAGCTAACAGCAAATTATTGGCCAACTAGGAATCCCATCCAGAAATGTTAAAATGCCATCTGTCAAAGAAAAAAAAAAGAGTAGTATATTAGAAACCAAGAGACTGATTGATCAAGTTGAGCTAAATATCATTGTTACTTAAAATAATACTCATGTTTTACACAACATGGACATGTTACATTTATTGGGTCTGAGTTTTATCCTTATTATACAACTGAACTCAAACATGAACAAACTACCTGTATGTGAAAGTAGAAAGTAGTAAATCCTTAAATACCTATGTGGCTGCTTACCTCACTTAACTTTCTTTCTGAAACTAGAACATTTGATTTCTTCAAAATATTTTACTCGGTAACTAATTATTGTCATGAGTTCCATTTAAAATAGTAAATGACCATAACTAATCAGACAGTCAGTTTTGCTGCAATTGATTATAATTGAAATGAGATAACTTAACTTGAAAATGCAATGCAAAAGACCCTTTCAAATATAGAGATGGACATACCTTTACCTTATGAGGACATATGGGATATAGGAGATGCGGGGCCAATAGGAACCTCTTCGACTTGTCTTTTCTTTCAGTTCATCTGTGCATCCTCCTATTCTCAAACTCAAAAGTGAAGGCAACAACATTTCTGGTAGATCTTTCATCTTTAGGCTGCCATCAATGAAGAGATGTTGGAGGGAGGTGAGGTGTTGGAGTCCCTTTGAAACTGATTCCAATTTCTTAAATCCCCATAACTCAAAATTAGTAAGAGATGAAGGAAGCATATGCGACAACTGACTACCACTGCTCACGTCATCTTCTTCTGCCGATCCACCATATAGCGTTAGGTCAACAAGTGAGGATGGGAAAGTCTGTGGGCCCCACTTTGATATGGGCTTCTTCAAACACCCTATAGTTAAGAAACCCAACTTAGGAGGCCAAACCCCAAAGGAATCAACATCCATACTTTTACACTCTCTTATTGTCAGATGTTTTAACGAGGTGAGATTCGGCAAGTCGGCAGCAGGAAATGACTCTATACTCGAACAATTTTGTATTGTTAATTCAGTGAGGTGAATGAAACAAGTCAGTTCATTGACTGATTTCAGATTTTTCCATCTCTCTATATGTACAGCCTCAAGCATCAGTGGCATGCTTGCGTTGAGAAGCACTTCCTTTTCCAATAGTTGCTCACAATGATCAATTTCGAGTGACTTGAGCTTGTGCCCTCCTGTTGGGAAGGAGACAGATGCAATCGAATCACAATAGTTGATACACAATTCTTGAATGTTGTTTGGCAAATTGCAACGTTCAAGATTCTGACAACTCACTAATTCCAAGATCCTAAGAGATGTTAGTTGGTTGCATCCAGCCTCATCTTTCTCTCCCAAACTCACCAATTTTGAACAATCCCATACTTTCAAATTTCTTAAATTCACAAGAACCTTACTTGCCTCTGCTTCTGATTCCCACAAGTATCTTATGTCCTCACAGTATCCGATAAGTAATTCTTCAACTGCCCCAAGATAGACCATAACACCTCTCCACACCTCATCACTGAGTCCTGTGATGTGATTTATACTCAACTTGGTGACTGATGAAGCTGCATGAATCAGACTTGTCAATACACCATCACCACAACGAATGAGATGTAAAGCCCTCAGCGAAGGTAATTCTTCAAGTGAGACTTCAACCAAATTAGGACAATTTGCTAAACTTAGCTCTTGAATGCATGGAAAGACTGCACCTACACGACCACTCTTGGTTGACCAAACCTCCCACCCCCTCATTTTTTTAATTCTAAGAACTTCAAGCTTAGGAAATGCAATACCTCTCCCAAGTAACTCTGACCCCATGACTTTCACCTCGTTTAGTTCTTCAATAACCAGCTCCTTAAGTGATGGCAGTTCTCCAAGTGGTGGTAGAAACATACAATTTCCACATTTTTCAATCCTTACAGAAGTCAAACGGAGAAAAGAGGGATCTCCGATCCAGTTTGGAAACACTTTACCTCCATATGACGCAATTACAAGATCTTTCAAGTTATCACTATGAGACTTAAGCGCATCGAGGACTTCCTTTTCAAGTTTTTCATTACGAGAATCATCAAAGACATTACTCCATCCCGCATGTAACTTACCAACCCTCTTCTGTGATAAGTTCACTTCCTGTATATCCCTTGCACTTTGCACTTTTTGCAACTCTTTAATATTAATCTCCGCTTGGAGATTCTTTAAGTTCCTAAGCCAAGATATTAAAAAGTCATTGTTTTCGACAACAACAACTTTGTTGGAAAGGGTTTGTAGGCTTTTCGTCTCACTAATTATCCCTAACGGCATCATAGTCCAAAGCAATGTATCTTGAATGTCAAAATGCCGCAAACTTTTAAGCTTTAAGAAGTTGTCGGGCAACTTAGTCAAGTTATCACAGCCCGAAACGATCAATGTCTGTAGATTATAAAGATTGCACACGCTTTCCGGCAAATGTGTGATTCTAGTTCGAGATAAATTAAGATACCGCAAGTGCTTCATATTGCCAACACAGTCTGGTACCTCAACTATTTCTAATCTACTCAAACTTAGAACCCTCAACAATGGTAATTGGGGAAGTATGCCAACTAGAATCTTACTTGATAAGTAGAATGTTTGCCAGCTATTTCTCACCGCATTGGGCATAGCAAAAAACGTTCTCAAACTAGTAGCTCTTTCGAATGCCTTGAACTTGTTGTAAGTCATATATTTCTCACAAACAAATGACATATGGCGGTACTTTTTAAAAGCTTCGTTCCTATCATTCTTCTCCACGTCTATCTCTAACCTTGAAAAAAATTCTCCAGCAACAAATGTGGCTAAATCATTCATGAGGTCATGCATCACAAACAATGATTCGTCATCAGGGGCATGTTGAAAAAATGACCTTGACAACAACTCTTGAAAATATTCCTCACCCAAGCATTCCGTTGATTTTTTTGTAGCTGAATTGTGCAAAAACCCTTCCGCCATCCACAACAAAATCAATTCATCTTTGTCAAACACGTAGTCCTTTGGGATCAAGCAACAGTATGCAAACAATTGCTTCAAAGGTGCAGAGAGATCATGGTAGCTTAGTCTAAGCGCCGGAACAATACCACCTCCATCTTTTAACATCCATATCTCATTATTCAACAACTGCTTCCATTCTTCTTCATTTGTTTTTGTTCTCAATAAACTTCCAAGTGCTTTTAGAGCCAAAGGCAAGCCGTCACATTTTTGAACGATGCCTTCACCATGTGGTCTTAGCACTGGATGTAAATCAAAGCTCTTTACACCCAAAGAATGTTGAGCAAATAAAGATAAAGAATCGCCATGTGACAACTTCTTCAGATCGTATGGATGATCGTAGCCCAACTTATTGAGCAATTGTTGCTTTCTAGTTGTAATGATAATTTTGCTTCCAGGAGCCCCTGAAAAAAATGGGCCCGCTAAGGTCTCCTAATCTTCCAAATTATCGCTCCAAACATCATCCAAAACTAGCAGGAACCGTTTCCCCATAAGTCGATCTCTAAGAGCAACCTGAAGCAGATTTAAATCTACTAAATCCTTTTGTTCTCCTCCTATGGATTGGTATATAACTTTGCTTATCTTGAAGCTCTCAAAGTCATCAGAGACACAAACCCATGCCTTGAGTTCAAAGTGATCCTTCACTAATTGATCATCATACACAAGTTTAGCTAGAGTTGTTTTGCCTATCCCTCCCATACCAACAATCGGAACGATGCTAAAGTTTTTAGGACATGATTCATCACTTAAAAGTTTTTGGACTAATTCCTTTTTATCACCTTCACGTCCGACAATACTCGGTGCATCTACCAAAGAGGTCTGGTAACGTCTATTTGTATCTTTTGACCTTTCGTTTTTCACACTTAAACTAAGTTTATCCTTTTCATCCATTAGTTCTTGTAACCTGGTGGAAATATTATCTAAGTTGCTGCCCACCCTAGTACTTAACGAGAAACTAGTGCAACAAAAAGAGATAAACTTTCTTACTTTGTTGGTGATGGGTTGAGACTCATTGATAAACTCACGATGCATAACATCCGTTGCCAAAGCGTCGAGTATATCGTCTATGTCATAAGCTAAATGTTGGAGATCATTCAGCCACTGTTTGACAGCTTTCGATGTTACTTCCTTCTGAGAAGCATCCTCAAGGAATGCTTGGATCAGGGATAACTTCCTCTCCCATTTCTTCAGCTCAGAGTGAATACCTTTGGAGCGAGTAATCTTGTTCTCGAGTACAGATGTTAGCTTCTCAAAAACGACTGGGAGCAAGGCAGAAAGAACAGTAGTAGTAGAGACTTGTATGGAAAAGGTGCACTGAAACAATGATTTCAACCTTCCTTTATGGTGGACTAGTTGGTATAAGTCTTTGTTTTCGTCAATCTTTTATAGTTTTATTATTGTTTTACAATTGCTAGGAAGATGTAGACTGGGTAGTAGTGCAAAACTTGCACACGTATCATTTACCTGCTGCAGGCAACTTTATATAAACTAATTTGCAAAACAATAATGAAAAAGGTTTGTCTCTAATAGAATATGATTATTATTCTTTAGCATCTAATAATAGAGATTATTTTACTAATAAAATAGTATCGTTACAATGATGTCGGTTGGACTTGTATATTACAACCAACATTAAGTAATACTATGTTTTAGGGATAATGTATTTGATGACCATACCAGTATATTCAGTTTTATTCATTGATGTCACTCATGTATTAAACTAACTTTGTAGGGCACCAAAGTATTTGTATGCTTTTTTTCATTGTTTATAGGCATGTTGGTTCGATGATGTGGTGCAATGATAAATGATTCATCTTTTTTTGTAAACATATACTAGTTAGTAGTTTGGCTTTGTGAGTCTATCATAGGACATGGCAATATGGGTAGTTTTAGTATGGGTCTGGCCGGGCTGGCTTCAAGTATCGCCCGAAGTTAATCAATAATTAGTGCGTCAACTATGAATATGATCACACATATATTAATGATCTCAATATCGAGATATTTTTTAATAAACTTACGTAGGAGCTTTTATGCGTTAAAAATACATTTTAGGCAACTTTCAACCCATTTGACATGTTTTCTTTTAAGCATTACATTCTCATTAGAGATAAAACACAACCCTGTTTAATCCGTTCGTAAGTGAATACTAAATACGATGGAATTGTCACCTACATCATTCATCTAATTAAAAACTCCATGTAATATTCGCCTTAATGCAATGTTTTCCTAAACAGTGGCTGACTTCTTAAAACACTGTTATTGACTTGGTGTTGCAATTAAATAGTCAATGTTGCAGCAAGATGATATCCAAAGGTGAGACTATATTAATGACTCTCTTAAACATGGTGTTCCAGTTTCTGCATTTCCTAAAGAACGCATGGGAGGTGATTCTCAAGAAGTTTCTTAATAATTAACTTATTTGACATGTTCTCTGCATTTCCTAAATAATGCTTGGTGTTCCGAGTGTTTGCCTTACTGGCTTTCTGCATTTCCTAAGGAACCCATCTGACATGTTTACTTGTTGATCTGTTTCAGTCGGATCTTAATCACTTCATTTAAATGTATTTTGACTATCTAAACGTACATGTGAAAATGCAAGAAAAAAAGAGTTTGCGAGAATATAAAAAAAGTATGATTTTTCCGATTTGGAACCATTTTAATTGGTGAAGAATTTGGATCTCAGAACAAAGTGAGAAGTCTGGATTTCTAATTGAAAGCACAAAAGGTGACAATAATGATCAAAATGACTATCTCCATTATGATTGTGAATATTATGAAGAGATCAAGATTGACCAACCCGTTATTGAATACATAGAATTGCAACACAGCTTCAAATATACAAAGTAAACACGTAAAGTAAATTTCTCCCTTATTAAGCACGATTCTTATGTAATTTCTTGTAGACCTCAATATCCATGTAGTATTAAAGTTATCTAAAGCTTTAATCGATTCATCATTATTATCATTATCATCATCCTAAATAAAGAGATTGGTTAACTAAGGCCAAATGGTTGAGTAAACAACATGTTGTCTATAGTACTTGTCATTATGACAACAAGTCAACCTTGAAGTCAACTGTCCGTAATTACTACCTGAAAGTCAAGAAACAAATGTGGTGCTTACCCAAGATAGACTCTCTAGCAAAAGAATTGGCTCTGAGTTTTAGTCTTATAATACAATTTAACAGACATACAAACTACCATATAACCGCCTCATTAACAGAAAGTGAAAAAAGTTAACACCTGTGGGCTCTGGCTGCAGACATGGCTAATATCCGTAACATACGTATGACGTATCCCATCTCTGAACTGAGTTACTTCTTGAAACAACTAGACAAAACAAGAATTTGTTGTTACTATGTGAGTTTATTAAACATCAAACACCATTATATAAATATTAATAGCAAGTCAAGCTAGCTAGAATAACAGAACTTATTCAAAAACATACCTAAATGAGATGAAATTAAGAAAATGACATGACTTTAATTTGATTAGTAGAATGTAGACTCGAATCAGATATTGTATATGTAGAATGAAATTCTGAAAATGCAAACAAAATAATAAGATAAACTCACAACGCTCTAATACCTGCTAAATTACTTGCATTAGCTCTTTCTGCTTAAAATTCATTCCCAAACGACACAGTCAAACTTACATTAATTTAAAAAAAACAACACCAACAAAGGCACGAAAAGCATTACTTAGCTGCACAATTTCTCATCCTTCCTAATCGGCATTACCTCAGTGAACTTTCTTTCCAAAACTAAAACATATCATTATCTCTTCAATACATTTTAGATTATTAAAGAAAATTATGACTATCAATTAAAATGAGTAAACGACCATAATAAGTAGTTAAACGATCAGTGTTGCCGCACTTCAATACGAGTGGCTTGAAAACTTAATTACAAATGAAATAACTAATTTCAGAATGCATTGCCAAAGACCCCTTCAAATAGAGGGAGAAGTGTTGGGTATTTATTTTCAAAATAATATGTGTATTTGGTGGGATACTGTTGTCCCACATGGATGAAAGAATGAAACCAGTTTGGGCTTATAAGTGTGTTTAGATTCATGTTAATATATTCGGATTCAATGTTTTATTTATAATTAAATAGGTTTTTGACAACAAAAAAAATAATAATAATAAAAAAAAGTATATATATACTTTTTAAAATATTTCTCTAATAAATTTATCTCTTGTTACCAAACAATAGAATTTCATTTAATTCCTAACTGAAATCTATTTCTCTGATTTCTTTCTTTCCCGGAGAAGAAGCAATGACGTATCTGGGGAATAAGCATCGCCTAACTCTGTGCCAGCAGCCGCGATAATAGAGAGGATGCAAGGGCACAACCTTTTTCGATTTCTTTAAATTTCCCTCTACCAAACGTGCCTAGTGGATGTTGACAGATGGGATATAGGAGATGAGGGGCCAATAGGAACCTCTTCTACTTATCTTTTCTTTCAATTCATCTGTGCATCGATTCATTTTCAAACTCAAAAGTGAAGGCAACAACTCTTCTGGTAGATCTTGAATCTTTGAGCAATCGACACCATAACTGTAAATGGATAGATGTTGGAGGGAGGTGAGGTGTTGGAGTCCCTTTGAAACTGATTCCAATTTCCTAAACTCCCTTAACCAAAGGGTGGTAAGAGATGAAGGAAGTATATGAGACAATTGACTTCCACTAGTCACATCATCTTCTTCTGCTGATCCACCCCATAGCGTTAGGTCAACAAGAGAAGGTGGGAAGTTCTGTGGATCCCACTTTGATATGGGCTTCTTCAAACGCCCTATTTCTAAGAAAGCCAACTTAGGAGGCCAAAGCCTAAACAAATCAACATCCATACTTTTACAATTAACAATTCTTAGACGTTTTAACGAGGTGAGATTAGGCAGGTCGGCAACAGGAAATGACTTTATACTCGAACAATCACTTATTTCCAATTCTGTGATGTGAATGAAACAAGTCAATTCATTGATTGATTTCAGACTTTTCCATCTCTTTATATGCACAACCTCTAGCAGCGGTGGCATGCTTGTGTTGAGGAGCACCTCCTTTTCCACTAGTTGTTCACAATTGTCAATACTGAGTGACTTGAGCTTGTGCCCTCCTGTTGGGAAGGAGACAGATGCAATCGAATGACAATAGATGATACTCAATTCTTGAATGTTGTTTGGCAAATTGCAACGCTCGAGATTCTTACAATCGAACAAGTACAACATCCTAAGAGACGTTAGTTGGTTGCATCCATCATCCTCCTCCTCTTTCTCTCCCAAACTCACCAATTTTGAACACCGCCTTACTTCCAACTTCCTTAAATTTACAAGAACCTTACTTGCATGTGCTTTTGATTCCCACAAGTATCTTATTTCATTACAGCCATTTATATAAACTTCCTCAACTGCCCCAAGATGGTCCATAACACCTCTCCACACCTCATCACCAAGTCCTGTAATACGACTTATACTCAACTTGGTGACTGATGAAGCTGCGTGAATTAGACTTGTCAATACACCATAACCACAAAAGACAAGACCTAAAACCCTCAACGAAGGTAGTGCTTCAAGTGAGACTTCAACCAAATTAGGACAGTTTTCTATATAAAGCTCTTTAAGGCATGGAAAGACTGCACCTACAACACCACTCTTGGTAGACCAAACCTCCCACCCGCTCATATATTCAATTCTCAGACTTTCAAGCTTAGAAAATGCAATGCCTGTCCCAAGAAACTCTGATCCCACAACTTTCACCTCATTTAGCTCTTGAATAACAAGCTTCTTAAGTGATGGCAGCTCCCCAAGTGGTGGTAGATTCATACAATTTCCACATTTTCCAATCCGTACAGAAGTCAAACAGAGAAATGAGGGATCTCCAATCCAGTTTGGAAACACTTTACCTCCATATGACGCAATTACAAGATCTTTCAAGTTATCACTATGAGGCTTGAGCGCATCGAGGACTTCCTTTTCAAGTTTTTCATTACGAGAATCATCAAAGACATTACTCCATCCCATATGTAACTTACCAACCCTCTTTTGTGATAAGTTCGCTTCCTGTATATCCCTTACACTTTGCACTTTTTGCAACTCTTTAATATTAATCTCAAATTGGAGGCTCTTTAAGTTCCCAAGCCAAGATATAAAGAAGGCATTGTTGTCAACAACAATGTTGTTGGAATGAGTTTGTAGGCTTTTCATCTCGCTAATTTCTAACGGCATCATATTCCAAAGCAATGTATCCCGAATGTCAAAATGCCGCAATTTTTTAAGCTTTATGAAGTTGTCGGGCAACGTAGTCAAGTTATTACAGCCGGAAACGATCAATGTCTCTAAATTATAAAGATTGCAGACATTTTCTGGCAAATGTGTGATGCTAGTTCGAGATAAATTAAGATACCGCAAGTGCTTCATATTGCCGACACACTCTGGTACCTCATCTATTCTTAATCTACTCAAACTTAGAACCCTTAACAATGGTAACTTGGGAAGTGTGTCAACCAGAATCTTACTTGATAAGCAGTTGAACATCTGCACATTGGGCATAGCTAAAAACGTTCTCAAACTATTAGCTCTTTCGAATGCCTTGAACTTGTTGTAAGTCATATATTCCTGACAAACAAATGACATATGGCGGTACTTTTTGAAAGCTTCCTTCCTAAGATTCTTCTTTGTATCTATGTCTAACCTTGAAAAAAATTCTCCAGCAACAAATGTGGCTAAATCAATCATGAGGTCGTGCATCACAAACAATGATTCGTCATCAGGCACATGTTGAAAAAATGACCTTGACAACAACTCTTGAAAATATTCCTCACCCAAGCATTCCATTGTTTTATTCGTATCTGAATTGTGCAAAAACCCTTCCGCCATCCACAACAGAATTAAGTCCTTCTTCTCAAACAAGTAGTCCTTGGGGATCAAGCAACAATATGCAAACAATTGCTTAAGACAAGCAGAAAGATTATGGTAGCTTAGTCTAAGTGCCGGAAGAATACCACCTTCATCTTCTAACATCCATATCTCGTTATCCAACAACCGCTTCCATTCTTCTTCATCAGTCCTATTTTTCAATAAACGTCCGAGTGCTTCTAAAGCTAAAGGCAAACCATCACATTTTCGAACGATGCCTTCACCATGTGGTCTTAGCTGTGGATGTAAATCAAAGTTATTTACACCCAAAGCATTTTGAGCAAATAGAGACAGAGCATTTTCGGGTGACAGCTTTTGTAGAATGTATGGATGATCGTGGTTCAGCAGCTTTCTCACCAATTCTTTCTTTCGAGTTGTGATGATAATTTTGCTTCCAGAAGCCCCTGCAAAAAATGGGCCACTTAAGGTCTTCCAATCTTCCCACTTATCGCTCCAAACATCATCTAAAACTAGCAGAAATCGTTTCCCCTTAAGTCGATCTCTAAGAGCTACTTGAAGCCGATTTAAATCTTCTAAATCCTTTTGTTCCCCTCCTACTTCTTGATATATAACTTGGCTTATCTTGAAGCTATCAAAGTCATCGGAAACACAAACCCATGCCTTGAGTTCAAAGTGATCCTTCACTAATTGGTCATTATACAAAACTCTAGCAAGAGTTGTTTTGCCTATCCCTCCCATACCAACAATCGGAACGATGCCAAAGTTTTCATTACATGATTCATCACTTAACAGTTTCAGAACCAATTCCTTTTTATCACCTTCACGTCCGACAATACTCGGTCCAACTACCAAAGAGGTCTGGTAACCTCTGTTTTTATCTTTCGACCTTTCATTTTTCTCACTCAAACCAAGTTTCTCCTTCTCGTCCATTAGTTCTTGTAACCTAGTGGAAATATTATCTAACTTGCTGCCCACCCTAGTACATAATGAGAAACTAGTGCAACAAGATGGGATAAACTTTCTTACTTTGTTGGTGATGGGTTGAGACTCATTGACAAACTCACGTTGCATAGCATCCGTTGCCAAAGTGTCAAGTATGTCGTGTATGTCATAAGCTAAATGTTGGAGATCATTCAGCCACTGTTTGACAGCTTTCGATGTTACTTCCTTCTGAGAAGCATCCTCAAGGAATGCTTGGATCAGGGATAACTTCCTCTCCCATTTCTTCAGCTTGGAGTGAATTCCTTTGGAGCGAGTAATCTTGTTCTCGAGTACAGATGTTAGCTTCTCAAAAACGACTGGGAGCAACGCAGAAATAACGAGTTCAGCCATTATTGGTATGAAAAGGGTAATAGCACAGATTATAACAGTAGTAGTAGTGATTTGTATGGAAAAGGTGCACTGAAACAATGATTTCAACCTTCCTTTATGGTGGATTAGTTGGTATAAGTCTTTGTTTTTTCCGAACGGCGGATATTATATAAAGTAAAACTAGCAAGAAGCTAGACAAAAAAAGTATTATTGTTTTACACTTGCTAGGAAGATGTAGACGGGGTTCGATTGGACGACAAATAATAGTAGTAAAAAACTTGCACACGTATCATTTACCTGCAGGCCACTTATATAAACCAATTTGCAAAACAATAATGAAAAAGGTTTGTCTCTGATAGAATATGCTTATCATTCTTTAGCATCTAATAATATATTGTTTTACAAATAAAATAGTATCATTACAATTATACTTAAGTGTATTACCACCAACATTCAGTTTGGATATAATTATACTTAACTAATATATTTTAGGGATAATGTATTTGATGGCCATACCGGTATTAAGTTTTCTTCATTGATGTCACTCATGCATTAAACTAACTTTGTAGGCCACCAAAGTATCTGTATGTTTTTTTCATTGTTTATAGACACGTCAGTTCGATGATGTGGTGCAATGATTCATCTTTTCTTGTAAACATATACTAGTTAGTTATCAGAGGACATGGCCCCAAGTTAATCAAAATATATAATTAGTGCGTGAACTATGATCACAAATATTAATTATGTCAATATCGACATATTTTTTTAATAAAATTATGTAGGGCTTTTATGCGTTACAAATCATTTTAGACATCTTTCAACCCATTTGATATGTTTTCTTTTAAGCATTACATTTGACTCGTTAGAGATAAAACACAACCCTGTTCAATCCGTTCATAAGTGAATACTAAATACGATGGAATTGCCACCTACATCATTCATCTTAAAAGCTCCATGTGATATTCGCCTTAAGGTAACGTTTTCCTAAACAGTGGCTGTGGCTGACTTCTTAAAACACTGTTATTGACTTGGTGTTGCAATTAAACAATCAATGTTGCAGCAAGATGATATCCAAAGGTGAGACTATATAGATGACTATCTTAAACATGGTGTTCCATTTTCTGCATTTCCTAAAGAACGTACGGGAGGTGCTTCTCATGAAGTTTCTTTATAATTAACTTATTTGACATGTTCTCTGCATTTCCTAAAGAATGCTTGGTGTTCCGAGTGTTTGCCTTACTGGCTTTCTGCATTTCCTAAGGAACCCATCTGACATGCTTACTTGTTGATCTGTTTCAGTCGGATCTTAATCAATTCATTTAAATGTATTTTGACTATCTAAACGTACATGTGAAAATGCAAGAAAAAAAGAGTTTGCGAGAATATAAAAGAAGTATGATTTTTCCGATTTGGAACCATTTTAATTGGTGAAAGAATTCGGATAAACACTCAGAACAAAGTGAGAAGTCTGGATTTCTAATTGAAAGCAGCAACGAAAGCACCAAAGGTGACAATAATGATCAAAATGACTATCTCCATTATGATTGTGAATATTATGAAGAGATCAAGATTGACCAACCCGTTATTGAATACATAGAATTGCAACACAACTTCAAATATACAAAGTAAACACGTAAAGTAAATTTCTCCCTAGTTAAGCACGATTCTTATGTAATTTCTTGTAGACCTCAATATCCAGTAGTATTAAAGTTATCTAAAGCTTTAATCGATTCATCATTATTATCATTATCATCATCCTACATAAAGAGATTGGTTAACTAAGGCCAAATGGTTGAGTAAACAACATGTAGTCTATAGTACTTGTCATTATGACAACAAGTCAAACTTGAAGTCAACTGTCCGTAATTACTACCTGAAAGTCAAGAAACAAATGTGATGCTTACCCAAGATAGACTCTCTAGCAAAAGAATTGGCTCTGAGTTTTAGTCTTATAATACAATTAAACATAGACATACAAACTACCATATAACAGCCTCATTAACAGAAAGTGAAAAAAGTTTACACCTGTGGGCTGCGGCTGCAGACATGGCTAATATCTGTAACATACGTATGACGCATCCCATCTCTGAACTGAGTTAATTCTTGAAACAACTAGACAAAACAAGAATTTGTTGTTACTATGTGAGTTTATTAAACATCAAACCACCATTATATAAATATTAATAGCAAGTCAAGCTAGAATACCAGAACTCATTTAAAAACATATCTAAATGAGATGAAATTAAGAAAATGACATGACTATAATTTGATTAGTAGAAGTAGACTCGAATCAGATATTGTATGAAGAATAAAATTCTGAAAATGCAAACAAAATAATAAGATAAACTCACAACGCTCCAACACTTGCTAAATTACTTGCATCACAGTCAAACTTACAATAATTAAAAAAAAAAAAACACCAACAAAGGCGCGAAAAGCATTGCTTAGCTGCACAATATCTCATCCTTCCTAATCGGCATTACCTCAGTGAACTTTCTTTCCAAAACTAAAACATATCATTATCTCTTCAATACATTTTAGATTATTAAAGAAAATTATGACTATCAATTAAAATGAGTAAACGACCATAATAAGTAGTTAAACGATCAGTGTTGCCGCACTTCAATACGAGTGGCTTGAAAACTTAATTACAAATGAAATAACTAATTTCAGAATGCATTGCCAAAGACCCCTTCAAATAGAGGGAGAAGTGTTGGGTATTTATTTTCAAAATAATAAGAAAGCGTTTAATTTGGGTTAAGTCATAGGAATTGAAGATATGTGTATTTGGTGGGATACTCATACTCTTGTCCCACATGGATGAAAGAATGAAACCAGTTTGGGCTTATAAGTGTGTTTAGATGCATGTTAATATATTCGATTACTAATATATGATGGCCCCCAATTCGTTTTGTATACTATAATCCAAAAAAAGTCACAACAATTGAATGGTTCGGAGAATTGTGTCGTTGGGAACAAACAGAATAGTGACTGCAGAAGCGTCGCTATTTAAGGAGCTGTGACTATTGGCTGTACCTGTGGCTGAACAGAAGTGTCGCTAGACCAATTGAAGGGGCATTGTGACTGTTCTAAAGATCACCATTGTGCCTATATAAAGGGTAACTGAAACAATGGTTTCAACCTTTCTTTATGGTGGATTAGTTGGTAAAAGTGTTTGTTTTCGTCAATGAGTCAATCTTTATATATCCTCCCGAAAATGCAAAATTGCATATATATCCAAAGACGTAAAACGAATTGAAAATGTGCGTAAAAACTCATAAAGGATATATATGCAATTATTCACTTTGGAGGATATATATCGTTTTACTAGTTTTATTATGGATTAGTTGGTAAAATTCTTTGTTTCGGTGAATGAGTCAATCTTTTATAGTTTTACTAGGCGAGTATCCGAGCTGTCAGCGGCGGGTTTCTAGCGTCGGATAATTAATGATTTGTGATCTTGTGGTGAGTGTTTTGTGTAGCGTTTAAAATAGAGCGTGAGCCAGGTGAAAGTCAATTAAACGGTTTCTTATCGATAACTAAAGTCTGACAAAATTCTTAATATCTATCAAGCAACATATAAAAACATTTAATGAAAATGAAAGTAAACATTCATCGTTATGAGATAAAAACTAACAACACACGTTACTTGTCGTGTAAAACTAACAAGGATGGAGTTAATGGTGACGTTGTTAAGAATAACGCAAGTACCAAAATTAGCATGAATGTGATTAGCAAAAAAAATGGCTAATTTTGGCTATTTTATGAAAGATTTTGGCACATTTAGCCCCATTTTTCTTTTTGAAATGGGCGTATTTAGCCTATTGAAAAGTTAAATGTGCACTAACGGGCACATATTTTCTCTTAATTGTAAAACATTATAATCGTTTTGAAAAAAACTTATATATATAAGATCTTTATATAACAACGATCGTTTTGTGTTAAAAGCAGTTTATGGGTTCTAAGCGAAAAATAATAAAAGTTTGAAGATTTGGGGATTAAACATAATGTTTTGAAACAGAGTGCGACCGAGTGGTTCAACGGTTGAACCATTCCGTCGAAAAGCGAATCGATTTAAACCGAGTCAACCCGACGGTTGGGTCAAAATGGGTCAAATTAAACAGGTCAACCCACCGGTTTTGAAGCGTCCGAGGTCAACCGGTTTCGATATGTATTAATAGTTTCAAATTTTCACTTTTACTTTTGGTTTTCCTTTATATATAGTGTAGCGAGTGCCGCAGCGTTGCGTGGCGGGTACTGTGACGATTCTTAGGAAAAATAGATCTCGATGAGACATGATTCACCGGTTTGTATCGATTTCAACGGGTCCTCTCTAGTTCGTTTCGGATGGTTATTATTGGTTAGCCGAATGGTGGCGACAGGTTTACTGGTGAACCGTTGGTTCGATCCGATTTTCAAAACTATATGTACCATCAACTTGTTAGCTTGTATGAAGCTTTGTGTGTTTTATTAATTCGTATAATGTATATAATAACATGTACTTTTTCATTTTAGGGTGTTTTAAAAATAATATTAATTAGTATGTTTAATTATTTTATATTTAGAATTATGTTGTAGCTTGTTTAAATTGTATATTGTGAAAATTTTATTGTACTTTTAATAAGATAGTTTTAGTGATAAAAAGTTTATGGGTTATAAGCGAAAAATAGTAAAAGTTTGAGAATTGGGGATTAACATAATATTTTGAAAGTCGGTTCGACCGGGAGGTTCAATGGTTGAACTGTTCCGGTTAAAAAGCAGTCAATATAAACCGGGTCAACCCGACGGGTTGGGTCGAAAAACGGGTCAAATTAAACTGGTCAACCCACCGGGTTTAGGCGTCTGGGTCAACCCGATTTTCAATGTGTATTAATAGTTTCCTTTTGAAACATATGTAGGTATTAATAGTTGAAATTACTTTCTATTTATTATTTCAACATTTCCTTTTTAATTTTTTTTCCATATTTCACTTTCTTGACTTTTCACTTTTCACTTTGACAATTTTTCTATTATAGATTGTATAGATTATAACACAAAAAGGTGTAGATTGGCGGGAACACCCTGACACTGTGCCTTTTAGCACCAGCCATTATCCACTCCACAAGGAATAACTCCGGCAACTCTCCTGGCCTATTGGGGCACCAAGTGGAGTGAGCACGAGCCAAGACTCGGACCCCTGAGCTCTTATTTCACAAAGTCTCTCCAGTGTGTCAATAGGTTTTGTGGAGGTGGGTACGTATATAAAGAAAATGCCAAAGATGAGACTTGAACCTGAGTCAATTGACTTAAACACAAGTGCTCTAACCATTGGACTAATGCTCCATCAGTTAGTTTTATTATTGTTTTACACTTGCTAGTAGGGGGAGTTTTTGACTAACTAATCGTCTTTAAAAAAGATATTTACCATTATATAGTGTGTTTAGAAATATTAGCCATTGTATGGCATTTCTTTCCAATTTAAATACCTATTTGTTTTAAAATCTTCTGACTCCAACACTTCATAGAGATCAAAATTGTAGAACGATAAATATAGTCTAATTGCTACAATTATCTTATTATAAATTTTTTTAATGTTCGTCCAATACGATGTCGTATTCTACAGTGTAAGACCCGACTGCACCTGACTTTTTGTGAGTTACTGCTACAGTATTTATTCCTTTTTTTGTCGTATTGAGTGTTGTGAAAAGGCAAATTTTGTCGTTTCGGGTTGATAAACCCGGATTACATCACCGGCTTACTGTTATCCCTAAACCTAAATATCCACAGACCAAGAAGCTTCACCCAACAACCTGCCACACAACATTGATCGCACACATTTACACCTCGCCATCTACCATCTGCAAGCATATAAGGTACGACACCTATGTAATTTAATACGTTTCTTCCTTCTTTTTTGTCTTAATTGCATGTAACAATCTTTGTCTGACCTATAGAATTAGTAAATACCTAATTCACTATACTAGTTGTGTGTAGGATAGGATATTTAACCATAACATTTATTGTTTTGATGCCTAAAAATTGTTACAGAATCTGCACTACAACTAAATTAGATTACTTCTTATATATTGTGTATGCCAAAGGTGTTTGCTACCCATTTTCATTGACATAGTTAACCATAACATTTTTCTGTTAATCCTAAAACATGTTACAGATGCTATTATTAGACAGAATAAATTAAGTTTAATACTACACATACTTGCTTACTTTATATTACTCTATTTACAAATGAAACTAACTGAAATTGTTATTTGTATATTTTGTATGCCAAATGTATTAGCCAGCCATTTGTGTTTAGGTATTTGTTTGTTTTGCAAAAATATGAAAGCCAAAAGAAAGTTAATACATAATGATGTGAAATAATCAAATCAACCTGGTAATAGCAATACACATAATGTTGCCAACATTAGTGCCGTATCACTTAACAGTAGCAAAAAATTTGTTTGCCAAACAATTTTATGCAAATTTATGTTGAACAAGCGACAAACCCATACAAAAAACAACGACATAATTGTTCTAATCAAACCTACCAGTGTAACAATACGCCATGTTATAATGTTACACAACCTTATGGACAACAACATGAAAGCGTCAATGGCGGATACCCATATGTTTGTCCCACTCAAGATACTGTTCCTACAAACCCTTCAACTTATATACACCAACCTGTACAACAAAGTCAAAGCATAAATGATCCTTATGCAAAAACAAAAAGGAAGGGTATATTTTTTAGATCACCTAAAAGCAATGAAAAAAAGAGTGCGATCTTTTTCACATCATCAACAAATTCAAAAACACCACCTATAGATACTACTCAGGGGTTATTATCAGTTCATCAGATTGATGAACATACCAACAATAACACATCAGAGATTAACCAGACGCGTAAGTAACCTTATGTCAATATCATTTTATATTAAAATATATGTCCAATGCTTTTATTATCAGTAGTTAAATTAACGTTGTTATTTTATTCTTTGCAGACAATTTATGTTACTCGAGTATTGATGAAAATTGTCGCACACCACTTGATTCTTTACATCCTGTAATGGCCAGTGATAGACACCATCAGATTTGTCAAAGTAAGCCCATCGTTCTGCATTTTAAAAAAATGCCGTTTCTTTATTCTTATATCTTTTATTCTAAATTTGGTATATTATGTTTTGCAACTCGCAGGTACACCGTCAACTTATGTAAGTGTTGGTAACAAAAGGCTGCCACCAAACGACAACAACAATGATTGCAAAAACTTAGATACCTATGACTCTTTATTATCGGTTCATCAGATTGACGAACATACCAACACTAACACATCAGAGATTAAGCAGGCGCGTAAGTAACCTTATGTCAATATCATTTTATATTAAAATATCTGTCCAATGCTTTTATTATCAGTAGTTAACTTAACGTTGTTATTTTATTATTTATAGACAATTTACGTTACTCGAGTATTGATGAAAATTGTGGCACACCACTTGATTCTTTAAATCCTGCAATGGCTAGTCATAGAGACCATCAGATTTGTCAAAGTGAGCCAGCGTTATGCTTTTAAAAAAATGTCGTTTCTTTATTCTTATATCTTTTATTCTAAATTTGGTATATTATGTTTTGTAACTCGCAGGTACACCGTCAACTTATGTAAGTGTTGGTACCAAAAGATAGCCAAAAAACGACACCAGCAATGATTGCGAAAACATAGATACCTATGACTCTTTAACTGCAAGATTATTAGAAAGCATTTATCAAGACAAGCGTAATGCAACATGTATAAGCCAAAGTACAGGTATGTATATAAAAGAATCTAAATAATGGAATTAATAATCATGTATATACTTAAAAATTTTCTAAATTCCTATTGCAGTTAACGAAACACAAACCGAAAGTCGTCACTTAGCCTATATACACCGTAAGTAGTTAACATGAACAGAACTTCGGGACGAAGTTCCGTTAAGGGGTAAGTACTGTAACAATTCGCATTTTTGGGTTATTATTCATTATTACTATTCACTTCCAAAATCTTTATTTCACATTCTCGTAAGTTAACCTATTTTAGTGATAACCCAAGAATTTGACACTCATCGGGTCATGTTTACAAGTTTCACAAAACCGTGTCTGAGATTTACTTTTAGGTTTTTACAACTTTAAGCATCTAAATAGAACTTATCACTCATCTAATATACTAATATATAGTATGTTAACAAGTTTTAACATATTTATATGTTTCATATTCTTAGGATACCCGGTTTTTAAGTTTCATGACCTAAGGACTTAACGTTAGCAATTACCGGGATCAAACTATACCCTCTATACGATATGATTCGTTTGGGGAAATTAGAAAAACTAAACTTAAGATATATTAGACCTGATACGATATTAGCAAGAATTAGCCTGGTAGCTTTCAGACTTGAACTACCACCCGAACTTAGTAGTGTATAGGACGTCTTTCATCTGTGCACTTTGAAGAAGTTTCTTTTGATAGAACACTTACTACTTCTCTAGAAGAGACCCACATTGATGAACATCTTAACTCTATCAGAAAATCTACTAAGATCATGGTCCGTGAGGTCAAACGACTTAAGCAAAGTCGCATTCCTATTGTCAAAGTTCGATGGAACTCTGGAAGAGGTCCTGAATTCACGTGGGAACGTGAAGATAACACCCACTGAACTTCGGGACGAAGTTCCCTTAAGGGGTAGAGACTGTAGCAACCCGTAATTTTTCATAAGGTAAAATGACTATTTTACCCTTTGACTTCTTAAAAGTTGACCTTGACTTTGACTTTTGACTATTTGACTTTTACCGTAACGTAAAAGCAAATACGGTAACCAGTAGAAACTGGTAATTTTTCAAGTTAAATAATTCATTCTGGTTCAAATTATTATACTCTAAACATTTTTGTTCACCTATGGCTATAAATAATTATTTAAAGTTGTTACTTTATTAATTACGAAAGTTTAATCATGTAAAATTTCCTCGCGGTCAACGCAAGACTACGACAATTCTAGGTGTTCATGTAATATATTGGATTTCACATACACATCAAACCATAACACAAAGTAGGCGTACAAGAGTTTTTAGAGAGAGAAAGTTAGAGGTTTAGGGAACTTTAGTGAGAGAAAGAAAAATCTTATTATTAGCTCCAACTCTCTACCTTGGAAGGTAGAGTATTTATAATCTTACAATAAACGCCACACAACGTGTGGATCGAGGCATACAGTGGGTAAAGACCGTCCGTCCTCCACGGTGTTGCCAACTAAATACTACTTAGCTTAAAATAACTACGACTACGAGCTTTCTAACGATTACATATACTTGAGGCGACCGACTCTTTAATACCGAATTTCTAATTCCTAACAATCTCCCCAAGGGAGGTCACCTCAAACATAGACTAAACTTACATTGAATACAAGCGGATATTACATTAACAATTGTTCTTGCATTCTTGATGTAGTAAATTGCTCCAAAGCTCGTAGTCATTGATTCTTCTCATTGCATGTTTGGTTAATCCAAGTGGAGGTCTTTTCTTGATCCACGTGATGATAATTTTGAGCCGACTTTTGAGATCATCATTAACAAAATCTCGAGACATCCATTGTGGTGTAGGTATTATGTGATGTTGTGACTTTCGGACCGACATGCTCGCATTACGGATCATGAAATCTTCTTATCGAGTAGCGGAAGCTTTCATTGATTCATGATATTGGCGGCGTAGCGAAGCATGGAGTGAAAATATCATAGTCATTGATGCACTAATCATGATTTCTTTTGAGATGAATGTGTTAAGTGAGCATGCGGCTATGGATTGGCCGCTTCATTCGATCGGTACAAAACGTGGGGCGTACACGCATACAACGATTAGAATAAATCGCGCGAGCGTGTCTTTGATCACTTCGTTGAATTGAGGTACACGGCCCACGGTTCCCGTTGATCGAGACAATCTTCTTGTGATCGGTATAATTTGAAGAATTTCCTTGACGGGTTTCGCGTACTCTAATTTGTTCTCAAATCGAACGTCTCAAAGAAGACAACACGAAGTGAGTGAACGGTGAATAGAAATTCAGCGATTGATGAAAAGATATTTGAAAAACAATCATGTATTACTCAATAGAAATTGTTTTTGCAATACAACGAAGGTTTAATGAACATCAATTATCAATCATAAAACACCTTTTGATTTGAAATATCCGTACACGGTCGATGTGCTAAAGAAAAGGGTTTTTAAGCACAATGACCGGTTTTTAAAAGGTATCCGTCAATCCATAACTGAACCGAGATTGATTCAAAAGATTGAATCTCCCATTGTTTACATTCGGTTGTCACATGGTTGATCTATTGATTAGATCTCACATGCCACCCACCGGAGCTTGTTTGACGTTGGCTCGGAAGGCTTTCCATCTTCATTGTGAATATGTTTGCATATCACTCGGATGTTCAGCAATACCACAAGGATAATGCGTGGGACTCAAGATATAATCTCTTTCCACATTGTGTGAAAGCAGAGAGTCTTCATTGAAAGTGTCCTAATGAGATTTATAGATGATCTCGTGGCTCTAGACTCAATTGTGCATATTTGGTTCTGTGCTGGAGACTAGGAGAGGGTCTCCTTCTTCAATATCAACAATCTCTAAGAAAGTCGATAGATTATGTAGGTTCCTCGTGAGAATGAAACAAGCCCTTATAAGAGGAACTTGAGTGGTTTGGGAAGTTGTAGTGTGAGGCGTCACCGGGTCCATGACGTCTTGTCTTCAATCTGATGTTACCATCGGTAGCATATGAATTGTACCGGTTTACGCCTATGGTTGAATAAATGGAGGCCTATTTCTTTTCACCCTTTTCTCATTCAATTCTTTTCATTCTTCAACCCCTTCAATTGCTTACTGAGACTTCATAGCTAGAACATTGTTGGGTTTATTCCGATTACTAGCTCTGTCTCGATCTGCACTCTTCCATATCTCTTTTTCTCCTTTTATCATCATACCTTAGGACTTCTACACTAACTAGTGGATTGTCCTGGTAGATCCCTCCAGTTACAGGCGGATCATGGGAACAAATACCTATCCTTATCATCCTTATATCACCGTACATAAAGTAAATTTGGTCGGTCTATTTGGTATTGTTCATCGCCATTTGAACCAATTGAAAACCATTTGAAAATCAATCCGGATACTTGTGATATATTATCAAAGCATTTTGTACCGAATTGTTTTGATATTTTTAGAACAAGAGCTCCCCTCAACATGTGCATCAAATGTTTGAAATCGTTTTGCACACGGAGGCAAGAGAAAGAATTAACTTCTTTGATTACCATTTTCTAAAGATATCAACATCACTTCCTTATCAAAACAAGTAGATAAAGCATTTTAGGGAAGGATGAGGTTTTCATAATTTTGCTCCCCCAATATGTGCCTCATATTTGAAAATGTTTTGCACATATTAGGAAAAGACTGCACATTGAGATAAATTGATCACGTTTCAACTATTTGTGGTTTAAAATAGATGCTCCCCCTCAACATGTGTGTTAGTGCAAATATTACGATATTTAATCTATTACAGTCTCGTTTGTTTTGATTGATGACAAACATGTAACTTGTAATACATAACGTAAAATGTACAAGTTACTTGTTATTACATTTGTCTCAACATACATTCAACACCTCTCGATGTCTCAGTCCTCGTATGTTACAACACAGTTTGTACTGTTTGTTATGTGGCATTATGATCAAACCCATTAACAAATCATATAGAATGTTTAAAATACGTTTAGAGTCACTAAGTATTTTAATAGGTTAACCATTCTATTTAGAACCTCATTTACATTTTGCATTCACAAGTATTTCAAAAGGTAACTAGACTTTTATTAACTAGTTACATAATACATTTTACAAGTTTACTTTGATAAACATTTTAATCTAAATACATGTTACATCATGGCATGCATCATCTTTGAAATCCTTGGAAGATCTCTTGAATATATTGGTTAGATTGATACTCAATATATCAAATGTGATCTTAGTAAGATTTGGTAATATCTTGGAAGATTTGAAGAAAGATTTTTAGATTTTATGTCGCACCCACGGTACCAAATTGCATAAAGGACGGACCCCTTTAAAGGGATCCTTGGTCCGTGGACGCTCTGTCCACTTTTGGCTATAAATAGAAGCCCATTGTTTTCCCATTTCTTCACCACTTCAAAGCAAATCTTCTCCACCTTCTTGCATACATTTAGATCAATCATTAACAATGTAGTAACACATTAAACACCCTAATGATCATGATCATAATGCTTAACATTCATCTTTGTTGTAAGCATACTCTTTGATCAACCAAGGAAATCTTGGAGATCTAGCCATCCCACTCACCACAAGTTGAAGATCTATCACAAGAAGTTTAGGAACTTGTGATCTTCATCATGAAGGCTTCCTATCAATGGAAGTTCATTTAGAAGTAGTTATTCATATCCATTAGACATTTGTGTCATGGATCATTAGTGTAAACATCATTGCATCATAACAACACTTTCACCAAACTAGATTAGATGGTTTATGTGTTTGTGCCATAAAACACAAGGTTTATTATGTTGGGCCATAAAACATATTGGGAGTGGTTGTACCCTGTAAAAGAACTCGACATCTAGCTTAGTGTCGGAAATATTGTATAAGCGGCGTTAGGTTGGTTCTACCTCGAACTAGAACCCGGTATTTAGCTTTGTACGGAAAAAGTGTGCGACGATTGTAAGGTTTTCTCCGCGAGAAGGGAGCTTGTTGATTTAGTGAAGTAACTCTCGAGTTGGGTACTCGGGAGTGGAGTAGGCGGAAAGAAGATCCGTGACCGAACCACTATAAATCCTCGTGTTCGGTTTGCACTTTCCTTTCTTTATCTCTTTACTTTTATACTTGCACTATACTATTGTTTGTGATGTGGTTTGATGTTCATGATTGTGTGACAACTTGGTTTACCATGCTTTATATTAGTCACAAACAATAATTGGTACTTTCATATTATAACAAGCTTCATAAGCGATTTGATACTAAAGATCTAAAGTTTTAAGCGATAACGTATTCACCCCCTCTACGTTTCCACAATTGGTACGAGCCGCGTAGCTCGTATTTTCAAAACATATGGTTTTAAAATAGAGTACGATCCATGTATCAAATTACCATTGAAGCGAAAAATAATATGAAAAATGCTTTGCTTGTTATACTTAGAAATTTTGTTGTTAAATGTAACTTTGTATACAAGCTTGAAGGTTTTCTTGAAAAGTAAAATAAAAAGTTTGTTAAAAGAACTAGTAAGTATTGTATTGTGTGCTCATAGAAAATTTCTGAAGAAATATGATTTTAAAGAAATGTTTGGGATAACTATAAATCTAGTTGAAAAATCACCTCCGTAAATGTTTAAGATAAGTTACATAAGTAGATATATTGTTAAATATGTGTATTATATGTTTACTATGAAATCTAGTAAGTCGCACACGTTTTCTCTATGTCAAATACTAGTTTTGGTGAATCTGTCTCGGAGGACCACGGCACCAAATCTTATAAAGGCGGATCCTTTATTTGGTTCCGTGGAATCCGTGTCTGATATGCGATTTTGGGCAACTTCAAAAATCATAACTAATTAACCGTAAGTCCGTCATGCAGTCGAGCCACCTATCATTTTAAAAGGAATTGAGTCTACTTTCATTTAAAATACTCTCATGGCCTGAGTCTAATTTTAAATAAGTGAAATAGACCAAATACTACAGTATGTCTAAAATATTGAGTTTCGCTTTAACATAAAAACTCAAAATTTTGAATCAAGCAATTTAAGTTGGTATTCTTAGAACTTTGATACAACTTCCTTTGAAACTAAATAAATTGGTAATATGTTTAAAGGAAACTAATCAAGCTTGGTATACATCGTCATATTTAAGCGCAAAATGACGAAAAGTGTCTTTCTTGTTATGCTATGCTAAATGACCACTTGTTTATGTTGTTTGCATATATGTTGCTTGCTTATTTTTCAAATTGTTGTTTACACTTGTTTGTTTGCATAATATAAGTGTCAATCTTGCCATGTTATTTATTCACTTGTTTGACGATTTCTTGTTTATGCACAATAGGTTATTTGCTAGATTTTGTGCACTAAGTTGGAAAATTATTTTACCATCGCTTGTAGAATTAGATCACTTCGTTTGCATAGGTTACTAACATCTCGCATAACATGAAATATCATAACTCACTTAGCAATGAGTACTAAGTAAATTAGTCAAGTACTTTGAAAATGAAGGTGTTAAGAGAGTGTTTGGTACAAGGACAAAAACAATGTTGTATGATGTAATTTATTTGTTTTACTTTGTAGGATGATAATATGACTTAAAACAATGTTGTATGCTAACCGGTTTATGCGGTGGATAGCACAAGTGTGTTATCAAATTTTACCCATTTTCACTTTTATGTGAAAATCGTTAGTATTGGTCAAAGTCTATGCTCCACTATATTTGTATATGTGGTATCGACTTTTCCTAACTAGAAGTAATTAATGTCACATGTTTTAAGCAAAATTTGAGGTTTCGAAAACTCCCGACACCTAAAAATGGGTCTGTGAACTTTTCGATGTCCACGGATCGACGGCACCAAAATGTTGGTACCGTCTGTTATGTATTTTGGTACCGCCATACACAGACAGGTGGACCAAAGTGGCACCAATTTAAGGGTTCCGTGTGTGTAAAGAAATGGTGCCGTGAATCCTACTGGTAAGTTATTGAATTTTACTAAATCCGTAATCTAATTTACCAAACTTCGTTTCTAGGATAGTTGTTAATGCATATCTTTCATACCTCACTCAACACATCCTCAATGGATTAACTTAGGATGTTTGACATGATTTTAGACACTTCCATCTCATTAGAAACTACCATCTTTGTATGGATTAACATCAAATCCATGAATCCTTAGTTCCATAAATCAACACATTCAAGATGATCATTTTCACACCTTCACTGTTACTTTTCCTCAAGCTTAGCATTTCTTAAAGTAAAATCAAAATGACTAAATCCTTAACCTCAAATAAGCCACTTAAGAAAACCACTAGGATTAGCATTCGATCTTGTTGCTTCATTAACTTGAGCTCTTCATCCTCAGACTCATTACCTCTCAACATCTCATCACTCATTCAAGATGTGAACTTTCTAAACTTGAGTACTCAACTCCACCACCAAAATCACCCACCATCATCCAAAACAACTTCACTACCAAAGTCTCCAAAGCTTGTTCCTATCAAAACTTTGTACAACACCACCAACATCTCCTCACCCGTTTATGGATGACTTAGATGACTTACCGAGACTAATAAACTGGACTCATTATTTGCAAAGATATCATACACAAGTCTAACATATGACTATAGATATTGTTTTGTATCTACATGTATTGCCTCACACAGTTAACATGAAAATAATGTGTCATCCTTCAAGACAATAAGTATTTACATCGAGTCATAACTCACACATATGTTAAATACATATTATCAAGTCTTGTTATCCTTGAGTTCAATCTAAGCTTTATAACCTCAACAAATTAGGATTGACAACTTAAGTATTTCATCCGAAATATTCAAGTATATGCGACTTCGATTGTAGTCATTAAAGTCATATCCGAAAATCAACACCCAAGTATTTTAACAACACATGTTGAAACACTTATCCAAAACAAACAACCCACTGTGCCACTTATCCTCTTAGACACCTACTATCCTCTTCCATCTTTTGGCACCATTAAGCGTATTGCTCATGAACTTCCAAGAGCATCCTTTAAATCAAACGTGCCTTTCAAGGTGAACCTATACCTCACCCCCAAGCTTCATAGACATAACCAAAACTTCAAGCACTTCACCCGCTAGTTGTAGTAACCAATGAACCATAAAATTAGTATTCGTACTTTTGTGTTCAACATCTGTGGACAAATAATCAACCTAAGTACTCCCATAGCACAACAAACCCCTACATCACCACATCCTTATTTAGACACATTATAAGACCTACCACCTAGATCAACCAATCCACCATCCTTGCCATCATTTGAATTCGTTGAGTGTATTGCTCAAAAAGCCCTTGTGTCCAACACTTGTCTTGAATCAAATGCGTTTGAACAAACTCAACCATCCTTTCCCACATATAAGGACTTAGATAATTCATTATGGCTAGAACCTCAACTATCAAATAAGCATGGTGCTCTTGGTAATTGTTGTCAATTTCCACTAGGTATAAGTAGTACTACCTTCAAAATAATCAAAGTATTAGTAATACTTTGTCGTTAAGCTTTCTGCATAAATTTCGTTAAACTTCAAATCAACATTTTAACAACATATGTTAAAATGCAATCTCAAAGCCAACATCATACACCCCAAGCAACAATGACTCTTGAGGGTATACATAAGAAACTCGGTGAATTCTCTTGTCATCATCTAGTGAATATAATCTTGAGACCAAGTTTATTTAGATGGGACTATCCGATTCAAACACTTTGGCTTCATATCTTCATTTAGGAAAACATGATGTTTTGAAGAACATTATGACTAAGATTCATGCGTTAAGATTTCATTTTGTTAAAAGGATATTGTATATCCTATGCATCACTCTTGCGACATAAATAGTTGTGTTACAAGAGATTTCATTACACCTCATTGGCTAAATGATCTTGAAACAAACATCTACAAGTTACGTGAACTAGCATATCCAATTCATCTTGTCATACTTGTTTTCATAAGCATGATAACTTTATCCCATGGGATAATCTCATTTGTTGAAAGATACTATTTGTATCTATTTCCTTTCAAGCGTACATCATAACCTAACCTTGCTCAAACCGAGTGCACATCCAAGGTTAAAACTACACAATTTTGAGCATACACAAGATCTATTGAAGTTGGTAACCTCACTTAGATTCTTGTTAAATAATGTTCAAAGAGCTTTCTTGAGAACGTTCTTAGTTTAACATATTCCATTATCTAGTCTTAGATGATCAATTCACATTTAAAGTTCAAGATGTCATCCATTAGATCATACAATTAGTGTGTAATTTGAACAACTTTCAATTCTAAACACAAGATTAAAACACATTGTTTATCAAACACACCATTGTTAAAATTCATGTATAACATGACATCTTCATCTCCTTAGTTATATTGCATATTAGTTGTGTCACATTAAGCAGTATTGGTAAACTATCATCTTTTATACACTTTAATAGGCAAAGTAGGAGTTCCATCTTTCTAACATGAGAATGATTCTTTGGAGAATCTATTGCACTAGAAACTCAATTTGACCTAACGGTTGAATTGCTTCACGGAGAAGTTGGGTTTGTGGAATCACCCGTAAAATGGTCGTGTTTAGCCTTAATTGAGCACCGCTAGTAATAGTCTCATATTCATTCTCCAACTTGAAAAATCTATTTTCCTATACTTGCCTAAAGTAAGTGTTAAAACATTGATAGTTTGCCTCGCCTTAGGAATACTAATCAAACAAGTAGTATATATGACTTTTCTTTTAAAACCACTTGCATTGCACTTACATGTGTTGATTACATGTTCTTGTTTGATACGATAAGTTGATGTGACATTATCTTAGTGTTTGATAACTAGTCGAATGTGTAAACCTTAGTACGGTTTTATCTTTATAATGCTTGTATTGTTGTTTCATGCTACTAAGCGTTTAAACCTAAACTTTATTTGCATGATACTTACTTTGAATTATTTTTAGCATGATTAACATGTTACTTATGAACTCATAATACGCCATTTTGATACGTGATAATTTTGATATGATATATTTGTGTTTGAAAGCTATTAGTTGGCATTCATTACATCTATGTGTAGTACGATCAAAATGATACATGCTCCAATTGTTATGTCTTAAACATGGCTTACAAAAATCTTTCATCTTGTTTCTTTTGCTTCTTGTCACACTATTTGTTTGCTACGTGTGCATATAATCATCAAAGTGCTTTTGGTATGACTAACTTTTAGAAGCCTTTTATCTTACAAATTAATCACATAGATTATTGTATATCAAGTATGCTTAAGTGTCTAAGTCTAACGACAAAAACAATCTCATAATGAAATGTCTTGATTAAAGTCGTATTCTTGCATATTATGATTGTTTTGATGCTATCTTGTATGGTGATTTCTTGTCTACTTAAGTGCAATGTGTTGTTTTGCTTATATAATATGTTATCATTTGATTTCTATCATGATAACATCTTTTATCACTAACAAATTTGTTTTGTAGGTGATAACAAATCATTTGTTATCTCAATTGATTCTAACTTTTATATGCTTATTTTGCATAATCCCTTTTATTGCTACGTAAATTAGTACTATGCTTTATGGGATCCCTATACTTGCATATAGTTTAAAAGCATATATAATTAAATTCTAGAGGTTGGCTTTGCATTTTGTCTTTCAACCGACCTCTTCCAAATCTCATTTTGCTTCCGCTTTCCAAAATCACCTCCATCATTATTTAGTTATAACAATACTCTAATCCTCTTCACTTCCTATTAGGAAACCACATGCCTCATCATACGATCATCTCGTATTAATCGAGAAGAAGTGCGTGACTTTAAGGATGAAGTTCATTGTATGCTAACCATCATCTAGAAAACATCACTAAACTCATCTCTTTCGTTAGCCCGAATAACCTCTAAACAATTTGTTGTCATTCCTTATTTGATACATTACACATTATGTTGGATGTCCACCAATTAAGGGGAGAGAAATTCATTCACATAATTGTCTTTTGTCAAATTTTATGTCTCTAGACTCTACAATACCAACACATTGGTAAACACCACTTAGCTAAAACCGGTTCATGAAACCACAACTAGTTCAACCTTTTTTACACCAATACCTCATCAAGTGAAAACGCATCATGTGTTTTACAAACGTCTTCATCTCCACATATAGGATTTTCCTTAAACTAGCACCTTACAACTTCACTATCTAGAACACCATCATAGGATCTTATCCTTTTCTCGCTTATCATGCATGTCCTTGTCGGTCAAACGATATATTAATCAAATGACCATTTCCAACACGTTGGTCCATCCAACTTTCACTTATATGATGTCATTCTCATCCTCATATAGGTACTCATTATTATTATTAGTATTTTCCATATTGTCTTCACTTCTTTTCAAAGTGATAATTATCCATGTCGGTCAAAACCATACTAATACTACCTTTCCCATTGTCACCTAGAATAAGTCATTTTTATAATTCGTGTCAATCAATGAACGAATTTATCTTCATGTTATCAATTTTATATATTCTTAGATAGAACGCATTATTGATTACTCTTGGGTTGAAGCATATGAGAACTTGCTCAAAACAATAGGTTGTTAGCATCAATAAATCATTCAAATCATAATCCTTATGCATCATTGAAATGCAATGTCCATTCATATATTTTTTTTCCTCTTAGCTTGGGTCACTTGACATGATGAAAGGATTGCATGGATCCATATTTTTTTACATATGAGTTTCTAACTCCTTAATAGCTTCCTACCTAATCACCACCACCTTCCATCACCACTTTCATTAATCACCACCACCATAGATTAGCGAAAACTTACTTTTGTAAATCTCGAGTCATCTACCATCACCACATGAATCCTACTAGTAAACCGACACCAACACTAGCACCACTAGTGGCACACCAGTGGAGACTCCATATCTTCTTTCTAGGAACTATTTTGTAGGTTTTATCATATTATATTCTCACTTTTCTTATGATTATAATTAGGAGACTACACTTCATGAGATCTTTGATTATATCATTTATCACATATATACATCTTATTTTTCTTTGTGAAAAGATGAAATATATTGCACTAATGTTTTTCATTGTAGGTTCATCATCATATACACTCGATTGTATATAATTTACTCATCTAGGATGAAGTTTGCATCAATTATTTTTATTTTAGGTGCTTCTTGACACCTAGAACAAGGAGGAATATCATTTAAGCACTCATATTGCATCGTCTATACACTTGGTTGTATATGACATATTTGTCTTAAGACAAAGCTTCTATTATACTAATATTTATTTTGAAGGTTCATCTTGGCCCTAGAGCAAGGGAGCTTCCGTCAAGAATTCTTGAATGCATCTTATACACACTTTGTTGTATATCACTCACTCGTCCAATGACGAATATAGTCTTGCACTAATATTTGTTTTATAGGTTTTAATCATACCACGGCGCCTCAAACAAGGGGAGCAACCGTCGAGGGGAGCATACACGATCTAGCATCATTCTCACTTTTTCATACAAGCATTTGTGCTTGATAAAAGTGGAAAATAGGCTAACATTGCTATGCATTTTCTTTTCATATATTTCTCATAATTTTGTTGCATAAAACTAACCTTGATGTAGGTTAAGCTTCTTTATTTGATCCATGGATCCGCTACCAAACAAGGGACGGATTGAGCTGGACGATTTAACTTCACTAGAGATGATGCAAGCTCGCCTTTTGGGGAGAAATAAAGTTAAACTCAAGGACCGCCCTTTTTGTTTCGACAAAGGGGGAGAAGAGTGTAAGCGGAGAAGGTAATGTAAAGGTAGTAAGGATGCAAGTAACCTTTTACATTTTACTTTCTATTACGTTTACATATATTTGTCATCATCAAAAGGGAGATTGTTAGTGCAAATATTACGATATTTAATCTATTACAGCCTCGTTTGTTTTGATTGATGACAAACATGTAACTTGTAATACATAACGTAAAATGTACAAGTTACTTGTTATTACATTGTCTCAACATACATTCAACACCTCTCGATGTCTCAAGTCCTCGTATGTTACAACACGGTTTGTACATGTTTGTTATGTGGCATTATGATCAAACCCATTAACAAATCATATAGAATGTTTAAAATACGTTTAGAGTCACTAAGTATTTTAATAGGTTAACCATTCTATTTAGAACCTCATTTTACATTTTGCATTCACAAGTATTTCAAAGGTAACTAGACTTTTTATTAACTAGTTACATAATACATTTTACAAGTTTACTTTGATAAACATTTTAATCTAAATACATGTTACATCATGGCATGCATCATCTTTGAAATCCTTGGAAGATCTCTTGAATATATTGGTTAGATTGATACTCGATATATCAAATGTGATCTTAGTAAGATTTGGTAATATCTTGGAAAGATTTGAAGAAAGATTTTTAGATTTTATGTCGGCACCACGGTACCAAATTGCATAAGGGCGGACCCCTTTAAAGGGATCCTTGGTCCGTGGGCGCTCCTGTCCACTTTTGGCTATAAATAGAAGCCCATTGTTTTCCCATTTCTTCACCACTTCAAAGCAAATCTTCTCCACCTTCTTGCATACATTTAGATCAATCATTAACAATGTAGTAACACATTAAACACCCTAATGATCATGATCATAATGCTTCTAACATTCATCTTTGTTGTAAGCATACTCTTTGATCAACCAAGGAAATCTTGGAGATCTAGCCATCCCACTCACCACAGTTGAAGATCTATCACAAGAAGTTTAGGGAACTTGTGATCTTCATCATGAAGGCTTCCTATCAATGGAAGTTCATTTAGAAGTAGTTATTCATATCCATTAGACATTTGTGTCATGGATCATTAGTGTAAACATCATTGCATCATAACAACACTTTCACCAAACTAGATTAGATGGTTTATGTGTTTGTGCCATAAAACACAAGGTTTATTATGTTGGGCCATAAAACATATTGGGAGTGGTTGTACCCTTGTAAAAAACTCGACATCTAGCTTAGTGTCGGAAATATTGTATAAGCGACGTTAGGTTGGTTCTACCTCGAACTAGAACCCGGTATTTAGCTTTGTCGGAAAAAGTGTAGCGGCGATTGTAAGGTTTTCTCCGCGAGAAGGGAGCTTGTTGATTTAGTGAAGTAACTCTCGAGTTGGGTACTCGGGGAGTGGGTAGGCGGAAAGAAGATCCGTGACCGAACCACTATAAATCCTCGTGTTCGGTTTGCACTTTCCTTTCTTTATCTCTTTACTTTTATACTTGCACTATACTATTGTTTGTGATGTGGTTTGATGTTCATGATTGTGTGACAACTTGGTTTACCATGCTTTATATTAGTCACAAACAATAATTGGTACTTTCATATTATAACAAGCTTCATAAGCGATTTGATACTAAAGATCTAAAGTTTTTAAGCGGTAGCGTATTCACCCCCTCACGTTTCCACAATGTGCATGGAAAATTTGAAATCGTTTGGCACATGTGGGAAGGAGAGCTTGTACATCCTTAGAAAACCATTTGCAATTATCGTTAAATTCAATTTAAATCACAAATTCTCCCCGATCACAATTATCAAATCCTTTGAGATTTGTGATCTCTTATAATTAAATTGATTTTGAAAGCTTTAAGGAGAATTGTGACTTGATTATGAAAGCGTTTTAAGCGATAAGGATCGGATTTTAAGATTTTAAACTCCATTGATTAAACATGCATGAATATATTTTGAAAACAATTGAATGACAAATAACTTTTTAATTTAATTGAAATCATTCTCCCCTCAATCAATGACAAAGGTTGTTGATTGAGAGATATATTTTGACAAATAAGTCAAGATGATTATCAAAATAGAGTACTAGTTATTTTTCAAAGCGCTTAGTTTTCAAAGAGATAAATGTTTATAGAATCCGAGCATGGAATTTTGAAAACATTATAAAGTGTAGCTCTGTTCTTTCTTTAAAACGCGGGTTCTTGCGAGATGACAATAAACCATTGTTTCTCTTTTTTTTTCTTCTCAATTTTTTTTATATATATAGAATTGAACAACATCTAAAGTCCCGTGTCATTCTTTGAATGACACACAAAACCGTAGATATTATCGAACCGAGAAAACATGACAAATTGACAATATTTTTGAATATTTTTCTAGTTTTGATTTTATGGATTTTGAAAGTTTTATAATTTTCTATTTGATTTTTGAGAGTTTTATAATTTTGTATTTTGTTTTCAAATAAATATTTACAAGAGATAGATGAAGATAGACCTTTACTCTCGTCTTCCTCCGAAGACATTTGAGTGTTTCGGTTGAAGGCTTTTCAAGACAAGGCGTGGAAGAATAAACTCAAAGCGTTCTCTTGGAAGAGCTTTGGTGAAGATGTCGCTAGCGATAATCGGTCCTCAAAAATAGAGTTCCACCACACCTTTTTCCACTTGTTCCCCGATGAAATGATGTAGAATGTCGATATGCTTAGCTCTTGAGTGTTGAGCGTTGTGCATGAAAGAGCAATAGCACTTTTATTATCACAATCTGAGAGGATTTTGTTGAATACAAAGCCATAGTCGATTAATTGAGATCTCATCCAAAGGATTTGAGCACAACAAGATGACATGGCTATGTATTCTGCCTCTGTAGAGAAATAGAAGTACTCATTTGCTTCTTTGAAGACCAGCTCACAAGCTTATCACCCAAAACCGAGCACCTCGGGCGTGCTTGATGAGTATCTTGACATCACGCATGATCGGCATACGCATAGGTCGTTAGTGACATACCGGTGTCCTTCGGTGCCAAAGTCCCATATTGATGGTTCCTTGGAATACCGAAGACCGTTTAACCACTTCAAGGTGCTTTTTAGTAGGCCTAGCACGGTATCTAGCACACATGCAAGCAATGAACAAGATGTCCAGTCTACTAGGCGTGAGGTACATCGGGATCCAATCATACTACGATATTTTGTTTGGTCTACCATGATCCCTGAGTGGTCCTCATCTAGTTTACTTGTTCAATCATGGGAGTGTCAGCGGGTCACTTGAATCAAATCCAAATTTCTTTAAAATCTCATTTGCATATTTAGATTGATTTATGAAGATGCCTCCGGGACTTTGTGAAATTTGTAATCCCAAGAAAAATGACATTTGTCCCATCATTGAAATTTGAAATTTTGAACCCATTTCATTTGAAAAACGGTCACACTCATTGGGGTCAGTTGAGGCAAAGATGATATCATCAACATAAATTTGAACATGAATTAAATGTTTGCATGACTTCCTGGTGAACAATGTTGGATCAACTGCTCCTTTGCTAAATTCGGTAGATAGAAGAAACTTTGATAGTGTATCATACCATGCCCTTGGAGCTTGCTTTAAACCGTAAAGAGCCTTCTTCAAGCGATAAGCGTGAGAAGGATGCTCTTGATTCAAAATCCTTCGGGTTGGTGGCGTGAGCGACTTCTTTAAGATCTCCATTCGAAATGCCGTCTTTACATCCATTTGATAGACTACCATGTTCTTACTAGCGCATTAGCCAAAAGATTCTCGATTGCCTCGATTCGAGCAACAAGAGCAAAGATTATTCAAAGTCAATACCCTCCTCTTGATGGTATCCTTTAGCAAATAATCGAGCCTTGTTCTTCAACACATCACCATGCTCATCAAGTTTCACTTTGAAGATCCATTTTAGAGCAATAATCATAGCACAATCTGAAGCGGTGTACTAACTCCCATACATCAAGTCGATCAAACTCATGAATTTCTTCTTGCATGGCATTGAACCATTATCTTCATTCATGGCGATTTAACATCTTTGGTTCGATCTTAGAAGTACGGAGTTGAAGAAGCACCATAAGGCATCGGTTGCAAGTTGTTTCCGTGTGGATATTGGACGAGAGGATTTCCAATGATTTTGTCTAAGGGATGATTGTGAGTCCATTTTCTAAGGTGTTAATGTGGAAGTTATTGAGGACCGAGGTAGCGAGTAGATGTCTCCTCAAGAAGATGGTTACGATGATGATTCGGAGCAAATATGTTTTCAAATGGAGCATCTTGAGGTAGCAAAGGATTAACTTCATCATTGATGCGAAGCAGTTCCATGATGTACATTCAAGATTGATGATTTGTTGATGAGGCCGAGTTATCGATGGTGCTACTTGACTTAATGATATTGAGGCCGAAGGATTGACTTCATTCTCGGGATATGAGTAGCCTCTGTTGTGGGAATTGTCGGTTCAATAGCACTTGGCTCATAGAGTTCATCAAACATCGGATCAAACAATTTCTTCAAATCATCTTCAATTGGAGGTACATATGGAATAGGCGGAGAGAATGCAGTACAAGGATGAACCGATGGGACTGTTTTGAAGTCGCGGGTCTGAACTTGATTGTCCAGAGCCATTTGACCGGTCACTCATCAAACGTGGCGTGAATTATTTCCATGATATTTTGGGTTCTTTTGTTGTAGATTCGGTATCCTTTTGCATTTGGTGCATAACCTACAAATACTCCAATGCACCTTTAGCTTTAAGTTTGCCTAAATCTTGGCCTCATTAGTTGGATAACACAATGCACCGAACACGAAGGAATGAAAGATTAGGTTTTGTTGTGGACAAGTTCATATGGAGTTTTCCATGAGCGGTGTGAATCGAGGATCGATTTTGGGTGTAGCATGCAATGGCGATGGCTTCACCCCGTGAGAAACATTGGAACTTTTGAGTAAATCGGCATTGTCCTTGCGGCTTCTACAAGAGTTCGATTTAGTCTTTCAACTACACCGTTCGTTGAGGAGTTCGAGGAACACTTCTTTGATGGTGATTCCAATACTTTCATAAAACTCACTAAGTTGTTTGCTAACAAACTCGGTTCCATTGTCTGTTTGGATGATTACGACCGTTTTGTTAAGACGAACTGCAATTGTTTGATGAGTTTGATGATGATATCTGAGTTTCATCCTTTGTCTTTAAGAACTTTACCTGGTGAATCTAGAGAAATCATCAACCACAACTAACACATATTTCTTCCCAAAGATATTACAAGACTCTAATGGGTCCACATAAGTCCATGTGAATTGTATGAAGAACTTACGTGATGAGTTAGTAGGTTTGGGTTTGTGGGCATACTT
>CM040242.1:78118751-78271209 GCA_022545495.1 Chrysanthemum lavandulifolium | reverse complement strand
CTTTCTAGATAAGCGGTTCAAGTGCTTTAGTAGAGGGCACGATGCAGATGTGCTTATTAGTTCGGTTGCTTAATTCGGTGGTAGTCGCTTATTAGGTGTTGGGATTAGGTGTAGATGCTTGCCTTAGAGTAGGTTCGGTATAGTCTAGCTTATATTATCATTTGGTTCATTTTGTGCTTGTTAGCTTGTTTCTAGTAGCTTTTAAGATCGGTTTCATAGCGACCTTCATATTTCACATATAAGCCCTTGTTTTCTTATTTTTTATAGCTTTAGAACATCATTTTAGAATTTCCACGAAATTTTCATGATTTTTAATTCTTGTTCACTATTTTCTTAATTAAAATCGGTTTTAATCATTTTAATTAGCTTTAATTGCATTTAATTGAGAAAAGTTCCAAAAATAATTTTTCAATTTTATTAAGTTTAGATAAATATAAAAAGCTATAAACATATTTTTCCATATTTTCTTAGTTAAATTTGTATTTTAAATATTTTAATTAGTTTTAATAGTTTAAAATTCATAGAAAATAGAAAATAATCGAAAAATACAAAAATAGTTTTGAAAATTCTATTTTGATATTTTAGACTTTTCCATTTCATAATTTTATTTTTTCTAGCTTTATTTCCTATTTTCTTGTATTTTAGGTAATTATTTAATAGTTAAAAATAGTTTTTAATTAATAATAATTAGATAATTAGTTATAAAAATAATTTTCCTTTTCTATAAATTTTCTTATATCATTAGGATTGTAAAAATGTATTTTTCACATTTTTAGGATTTATATTGAATAAGTTTCACTTTTTATTTTGCACGTTTACGTAATTTTTATTTAAACGTACGTTTTTAGTTTTAAGTTTTAAACGTTCATCATTTTAAATATAGTGATAGCGTTTATTTAATAGATTTTATCTTTTTACTTTCTTTAATTTGCATTTAAGCCCACATGGTTTATGGGCTTTTCCTTGAATTATAATCATCTTCAAATCTCTTTTCGTTCAAATCTCTCGATCACTACACGTCTACTATTCTCGCACTCGTTGGGACTTAACGACACGGAAACACTATACTCTCGATCTTCATTGCATTGGTGCTTGAGCGGTTTAAGTTCCTTACGGTGATCATTCACAAGTGATCGACTGCGTGAGAAAACTTGACGGTTCGCACCGATCAAATTTTGGCGCGGCGGGAGCAGTGCTAATAGTTTACGTTTAGCGTTAGTTGTTTGAATACTCACTCTTTGTTTATACCATCCATCATTTTATGTTTATATTTTCTTATCAAAAATACCAAAAATACTCTTCTTTAACCTCAAAACCGTTTAATTCTATTTTTCTAACCTCTAAATGTTTAATTCTCATGGCGACGATCAATTATCCTCGTTGTTTCCCTTTGCAAAAGTCGTATGGAAGAGGGTCACCGATTGTCGAATCCGGATTGTTTATGCAAGCGATGTGGAAGGATAGGTGCAAGCAAATATTGTTATTGGTGCGAATGTCGATAACTCTCGATGATTCTCCAAGTTTTTCGACCATCCGCCACAACCCGATGAACCCGTTCAAGAAGGAGACCATAGCGGAGTGGTGGAAATTGCTAGCTCTCGAGCACACCACTTGTCCCACCTCGATTTTTCGAATGTTCTTGAGACTTGATAGTCATTCGGATCATCATGTTGGTTTTGTTGATTCTTTGAATAAACCGATTCCTCTTCATAACTCTCAAATGCAATCGTTTATTCCTTGTGTCGGTTGCGGTGAGCCTCTTTATGGTTCACCACATCGTTGGTGTGCGTGTGTACAATGTGGTAATGATATTCATAACGGGAGTTGTTTGTTTTGTGGTTCGAGGAATTCATTTGATTATGATCTAGCAGAACTCAATTAACGACTCCTCAAACTTTTCAATTACCCACCACGACCGACTCATCTTCATATAATCAACATAACTTCTTGTGAATTTTGTGGAGGTCCTCACCAAGGATTTGAGTGTCAATCCGGAAACACGTTTGTCTGACGCAGTTTTACGGTAACACTCGGGACTTTGAAATGACCAAAATCCATATTATTCACATGACCACCCACAACAATCATTTTGTTGTGAGAACTGTGGAGGTCCCATTTCACTCGATTGTCAAGCAGAATCAATTCCTTGTAACAATTACGACTATCCATATCACGACCAACCTCCACAAACCATACGGTTCAAACTCCACACGAGCCGTTGTCTCAAGAAATCTCCCAAGATTTTGAAACCACAATGAAATCACTTAATGATATGATGCAAAACTTTAAGGATCAAGTGAGTAACGAAAAGACCATGGGAGAATTGCTTGCGAAGAGCGAGAAGAGCGAAAGGCCCGCCAATCTAGGGAAGAATTATTAGTCCTAGAGCATGCGGCTCTGGCGTTCCCAATTTCTTAAGGCCGCTATATGGCGATGATGAGGAGTTTTTATCCTTTTAGAGATAATATTTCTCAACTCCCTCGGTCGGTTGATATTCCGGGATTGAGATTCCATCTCAAACAATCGCTATCACACCAAGCTCCCACTCACTCTCGACCATGGGGGCGAGCATCTTGACACTGTTCACGAAAAGGAATCGGACGAATTCATAAAGTCTAGTGTTGAGAACCTTGTCCCGATCCGAGAGAGTCACGAGGAACTTCGATCATGTGTAATGATTCTATCTCCCTATTGAGTGTTCAAAAGATCATTTTGAAACTTTCTCGATATTAGCGACGATTGTGCTTCCTTTGGAAACATCGAGTGCGTTGAGGCATCACTCCACGATCGATGCGATAATCACCTTGAGGAGTTCACCAATGAACTCACTCACATCAATCCACTCTTTGATTTGAAGCCAATCTAGGAGAAGCGAAAGTCTCCTTGATAATGATCATTCACTCACTTATCCCAGCAGTCGATAGAAAATGATAATCACTTTGTTCACGAAACATTCAAAACTACTTTCACTAATCCTCTATTTGAATTCGACCACAATTCACCTTAATTCTGAGAATCCACTCTTTGATACTCAGTTGAGGATAGTGATGAGTCTCTGATGGAACAAGAATTCATGATTTACATCTTGTGATTGATTCTCTTCACGAGGAGTTCGCGGTGAACTCACTCATATCATATCTCCGCAGAGTATGATAACTCCCAAATTGATCATGACACACCCGAGATTTGTCTTGATCACATAAGCTTAAATGATGAGATTCATAATCACGAAATTATGGATCCTCCTATGGATGAAGATGATGAGTTAGTCATGATGTTTATCATGATTTTCTTTCTCTTCTTCACCTATCCGTAGCTTCTCTGTTCTTCACTCCTTCGGAATGAAGACATTATCTTGACCCGGCATTTCCATGTACCATTTGTGAGCCGGTGCATGCATCTGTATCTCATCGATGTGGAACTTTCACGTGCTTCAATGTTTATCCAAACATCTTGAATGAAAGTCCGATGGAGATTGTCTCTTCCACTTACTTCCCATGAACAAATTAATTGGGAATCGAGTCAAGCTAGCGACTCGATAATCAAAAACATTAGCTAAACATGGGTTTTCACCGTGTGTACCACCCTAGTGTAGGGGAGATGCCCACATGTTGTATATAGATCTAAAAATGAATGAAAATTGTGTATAGTAAAAAGAGAATAATTGTTGTGTTTCCACACTTAGCTAGTAATGTTATCTTTTACGTTCTAAGTTTCGACATTACAGTAGGTACTTTGAATATTGAGGACAATATTCATTTCTAAGTGTGGGGGAAATTCGCGAATTTTGATCATAAATGTACCCTTTTAGTCCTTTTTCCCCAAATGGCCAAATTTTAAAAAAATTTTTAGTGGAAGTACTATGTACTAAACACAACAAATGGTAATCATCCACCATGTCTAACCCACAAAGGATTGGCTAATCCAGAGCAAACGGCTCTTGGTAAAGATTTCTCAAATCCGTTGACTTAACAATTTGCCCAAAATTGTATGGTATTCACTCACCATATCCTTAAAAGTGAAGAGTTGGCTAGCCCGCAAGTTTATGGCTTGTGGTAAAGGCGATGGAAAACCATAATTGGTAATCACTCACCAAAGATAATATTGATAATTTATCTAAGAGTTGGCTAGTCCGGAAAGTGCGACACGGTAAAGACAAATCAAATCCGTTGAAAGGCGGTGGTTTGCTCAAAATCACTTGGTTATCGGTGTACCAAGGTTCTTACTTGAGCTGAAACATTTGGCTACTCGAGTAATGGCTTTTGGTAAAGAGATAAAATCCATTAATTTTTCTTAAAACATTGCTAGGGACTAGCAATATCTTAGTGTGATCGGATTGATGAGTGTCAAATACTCATCATTTTGTACCATTTAAACTGCAAAAACATCCGAAAACACTCGAAATGCATCAAAATGATAAAAATATCACAAACAAGTGTTTTATGTGTTTTAAATGCAAAAATATCAAAATCGATAAAAAGCGTATCAAATTTGCATAATTGGCGCTTTAGTCCCCAAGTTTCAAAAGTTGTCAAAAAGCAGTCCTGGTAAATCTAAATAAAGAGAAATGTTATTCAAGGTCCTTGAAATATTCTAATTTGTCAAAATGGTCCTTGAATAAATCTTTTGTAAAATGGCGAAAAAGGTCCCCGAACTTTCAAAATTGTCAAGTTTGGTCCACGGAAAATTTGAAATTGTCAAAGCGGTCCTTGTACTTTTGAAGCTTGTCAATATTGGTCCTTGTATTAACTTTGAGAAAATTACAGGAATGGCCCTCAAGTTTGGAAGAATTACAAAACTAGTCCTTGTCTACTAAGCCTTGTCAAAATCAACTGTGACCCTTACCCATTTTGAACCCCTACGGTCAAACCAAGTCAAGCGATAAATGACTTTCCCTCCCAAGCGGTTTTCTTCCCACTTGCCTTATGCTGCAACACACTTATCCATCACCCTCACCTTTCCTTATCTCTTCCACACTCGACCCACTCATCATTACACCTCTGCCTCCCCAGCTACAATTTGAGCCACGAAGTCAAAATTAGGCTTTCCCGCCAAAACCATAAAATGGCTAGAATACTCAAAACTCATTCATTGGCTCAGAGGATTGGTGGGATCTGCTCTAAAGGACACGTGGAGAGCTTTTGGGTATAAAAGAAAGAAGAAGAAAGAGGAAACAAGTAGTAGTTTAGTTTTAGTTTTTCTTTGTATGTCGTAATTTAATTTTATGTCTTTAATTAAGTTTTCAACTGTAATTTTTGGTTCCATTATATACAATTAAGTTGTTTAAGTATATTAAAACTGTTTTCAAGTGGTAATTTACATTGTCTTAACATTTCATGTTTCTAAGTCCACTGTTGCAATTTCAGGTTTTAATTGTTTATGTTCAAATCTCCACCAACTCATTTATAAGCTCTGATAAGCTTATTTAAGCTTATAATTGCTTTTTGTAAGACTGCATTTAAAATTCATGCAAGTTTGGTTTGATCAACAAAAGTCAACATTAGTCAAAGTTCATAAGTCAAACTGTTCTTGATTTAATTACGGTTTCATTGTGTTTAAAATCGGTTTAAGATTGATTTGAGTAAAAAAATCGGTTGAGATAGGATTTGCGGAAATTCATTAGTTAAAATGCATTTTGGGTTCATAAACTAGTGTTTGGATTGCTAGTTTAAACCGCTTTAGAAGATATTATAATGGATTAGATCAGTTGCTAGAAGTTTGGTATAGTCATTAGTAGTAATATCTTTCCTTATTTCATGCATGTTTGCTTCATAAGTCAAAATCACTTGCTTCCTGTCCTTAATCTCAAATCTGTGAAATTTCAGTTTCATAATCATCATATGGTCTTAAAACTTAATAAGCTAGCTTACAATAGTTTCATTTCAACATATGTCATCTTCATCGGTCCTACATTTGATTTTCAATCTCATAAGTCAAATCTCAATCTGTTTTCCAAAGTCAAATCATGTCATAAGTCGATTTTGCGGAACTTGCGGTTGATGCACACTCTTCATTTCACATAGTTAAGGTCGATTTTTTGTCTAATTGTAGTATTCTAGGTGGTCTTCAAGTCTACATTCTTAGTTTTAGCTTTAGCTTATTGCATTAGCTTATAGAGTTGCTCAAAGTTAGGACTGTTTCATTTGTTTACGTCATCGTGACTCATGTACCTTTTGGCCACTTTTGTTTTGCCTATAACTTCTTCATCTCTAGTCATCATAAGTGAAATTTTGGATAATTGATCTCGCGGTGGTATTGAGATCCACACTGCTTTCTCTCAGCTTTCTAGATAGCGGTTTCAAGTGCTTTAGTAGAGGGCACATTAGCGATATTGCTTATTAGTTCGGTTGCTTAATTCGGTGGTAGTCGCTTATTAGGTGTTGGGATTAGGTGTAGATGCTTGCCTTAGAGTAGGTTCGATATAGTCTAGCTTATATTATCATTTGGTTCATTTTGTGCTTGTTAGCTTGTTTCTAGTAGCTTTTAAGATCGGTTTCATAGCGACCTTCATATTTCACATATAAGCCCTTGTTTTCTTATTTTTATAGCTTTAGAACATCATTTTAGAATTTCCTGAAATTTTCATGATTTTTAATTCTTTATTCACTATTTTTCTTAATTAAAATCGGTTTTAATCATTTTAATTAGCTTTAATTGCATTTAATTGAGAAAAAGTTCCAAAAATAATTTTCAATTTTATTAAGTTTAGATAAATATAAAAGCTATAAACATATTTTCCATATTTTTCTTAGTTAAATTTGTATTTTTAAATATTTTAATTAGTTTTTAATAGTTTAAAATTCATAGAAAATAGAAAAATAATCAGAAAAATACAAAAATAGTTTTGAAAATTCTATTTTGATATTTTAGACTTTTCCATTTCATAATTTTATTTTTTCTAGCTTTATTTCCTATTTTCTTGTATTTTAGGTAATTATTTAATAGTTAAAAATAGTTTTTAATTAATAATAATTAGATAATTAGTTATAAAAATAATTTTCCTTTTCTATAAATTTTCTTATATCATTAGGATTGTAAAATGTATTTTCACATTTTTAGGATTTATATTGAATAAGTTTCACTTTTTATTTTGCGTTTACGTAATTTTTATTTAAGCGTCGTTTTAGTTTTAAGTTTTAAGCGTTCATCATTTTAAATATAGTGATAGCGTTTATTTAATAGATTTTATCTTTTTACTTTCTTTAATTTGCATTTAAGCCCTGTGGTTTATGGGCTTTTCCTTAGTTATAATCATCTTCAATCTCTTTTCGTTCAAATCTCTCGATCACTACACGTCGACTATTCTCGCACGCATTCGTTGGGACTTAACGACTGGGAAACACTATACTCTCCCGATCTTCATTGCATTGGTGCTTGAGCGGTTTAAGTTCCTTACGGTGATCATTCACAAGTGATCGACTGCGTGAGAAAACTTGACTGTTACTGCCGTCAAGCTCCGTGCGAGCATTGCTCGTCATTATGTCTCCGACGGAACCTTTGCTTCACCAATATACTTCTGACGAGCCTCGCTCATCACTATGCTTCTGGCGAGCGAACCTTCATCAATATACTTCTGACGGCCTTTCTTCATCACTATGCTTCTGTGCGAGCATTGCTTCATCAATATACTTCACGAGTAGGTCCGCTAATCACTATACTTCTGGCGAGCCTTTTCATCACTATGCTTCTGACGAGCACCGCTCATCAATATACTTCACGAGTAGGCACCGCTTAATCACTATACTTCCGGCGAGCACCGCTTCCGAGCATCATTATCTTAGGAATATTAAGGACTTATTGTGATTATCTCCTCCAAAGTATCCGAGGAGACCATACCTCATCATGTCCCCAGTCTAGTATCAATGTATTGTCAAAGAGTTGGTGCTAGACTCAAAAAAAAAGTTTGTCTAGTTCGGAGGCCAAAATTGCCAAAGAGTTGGTACTCTCGAGAATTTTGTCTATCTGTTCGAATGTCTCAATCGGGGATGAAGGAGTTTTGAAGAATACCCTTAATATTCGAAGTCCGATCGGGGTGAGTCACTACCCATACTACTTCCCTTATCCCCAAAGGTTCGTCTATTCATTCACTACTCTAGGGAGATTATCGCCAAAAACAAACCGCGAGTCACCGGTTCGGTTCTCGATTCATGTCTTTCACAAAATCGGTTTTGGCCGGTTCAAAGCATGGTCACATCACCAACACCATTACTTGATATATTGGTCGCATAAGATGGTCACAAAAGCCTCATATAGGTGGTAGGCTGTTAAATTATATTGAGTTGATAAGACAAAACAATGAAATAAGAATGAAACATGAAGGACTTAAAAGACAAAGGAGAAATTCTTCAAGTGATGGAAGATTAGAAGATAATTTAAAAGTTAGGAAGATTTGTTTCCTAATACTTATCATTTGTGGTCCTAATATCTCTATTATATAAAGAGATATAGGTCGTATAGTTGTGTGTGTGTCAAGATGTGAACACCGAAAAGTTTTGTGTCCAGGCGTGTTACATAATGTAGACACCATATGTGTGTAGCCTCACGTATTCAATGCAAGATTTGTTTTGAAATTTATGGTACGTTGACATACAAATCATGGGATAATGATCACAACTGATTGGTCCATAACCTTATAAGTAGTTATTATGGGTTGAAGAAGGCAACGTAAACCCTAACTCCACATCAAACCCTAATCGGCGCAACTCGTTTTCTATTATTATTAGGGTTTATTCGCAAATCGATCTTGTTTCAGACACGCTAATCTTTGGTAGTAAATTTATGTGGTTTTGGTTTGATGGGGATTATGAGAATGTTAGTGATAATGGAGGAGGAGCAATGTAACACTTAATGATTTAAAGATTGTAATTATACTACGCATTGCGTGTAGCTCTTTGCTGCTCATTAACCTTCACGATCTATGGTATGTTATTGTTGCTTCGTTTTATTTTAATGATGTTAATCATTAGTGATGCTCCTTATATGTTGCTTATTATTAATCACGCCACCTCTAAGTTAATGTTGCTTGGTCGATTAGTGCTAGTAGTTTGTTACTCGTTATCAATAACATATTCTTTGGAAGGTTCACTAATCTTCATATACACTCTTCTTTAAGTAAGTTTAATCTTAATTAAATTTTTAATGTTGCTAGTTCTTTGTCTTCTTTCGATATTATTTAGTCTTGCTTGTTTGCGTTAATGCAAGGAAAGAACATGATACTAGGGTTTAAAGGTTCTTTATGATGTGATAAGGAGATGTAATACATGTGGTGGTAGGTTTTGAAAGGAGCAGGAGGTATGCATTAAGCGGATGTAATAACGTTTTTTTTTTATAAAACTACATTTTAATTATCCCACAATATTTACACTACAAATCTATCTCACATGTTATAAGCATAACTTAAACTCATGAGTTTCTTACACAACATAAGATGTTATAGATATACAAGCCCTTTGATAACAATAAAATATAACGATATTTTACACTTTATATAAAAGAAAAGAGCTCATATGATTATGTATTTTTTTTTACTACAAAATAAATAACTTAATCTAATTCGATTTTGACCGAAATGAAATTTTAATTTGAACTTTTGTTAACTAATGGGCTCGGTTTGCTACTTGACAAAATGGATGTTTTCTATTAGTCCATTTTGATTTTCTTAAAACTAACTTTCATAAAATTGATTCGAAATAAATAAAAGATTCTATTTTATTTAGATACTGTTCACGAAAATTTGTCTTGTCTTAATCAAGAAAGATAAGTATAATTTATACTTACTAATGAATAAATTGTTTTCATCTTTGATTTAATTGTGAATTAACCTAAAATTTAAAAGGTAAATTTAAGTCAATGTTTTTCTTTTCTTTTTCTTTCATTTTTATTCATATCTTTTACCTTTTTTCTAATTCACGTTTTCTTTTTTTTCTTTTTTTTTTAATTGCTTTTTTTTTTAATTCGCTTTTTTTAATTCGCGTTTTCTTCGCTTTCATACGTTTTCATCTGTTTTCATACGTTTCGTCCGTTTCATACGTTTGCTTTGTTTTCATATGTTTTCATCCGTTTCATACGTTTCGTTCGTTTCATACGTTTTGTCGTTTCATCATTTTTCTTCGTTTTGGTCCATTTTCATCGTTTCGGGCGTGTTACGCTTTCATACGTTTTCACGCATTCGTCCATTTACTTTCGTTTTCGTCCATTTTACGTTTCATCGTTTCGACTATCACAAGTGGTATACGTAATACCGAAATATCACTTGTGATTTATAGTATCACTTTGTGATTTTTGAATATCACTTTGTGGTATTACGAATATCACTGTGATTTTCTAAATATCTCTTTGTGATATTAGAATATCACTTTATGATATTATGAATATCAATCACTTGTGATTTTCATGTCACAAAACATTAGAAAATTACTTGTGATATTCATAATGTCACAAGTGATATTACGAATAGAATATCACAAGTGATTTTGAATATCACTGATCATCGAATATCACGAGAATATCATTTGTGATATCGAAGCGTATGAAAACATCGAAGCGACCAAAACATTTAAAAGCGGTCGGCGTGTAACGGATAACGTAAACAGACAGACAGTATGAACTCTAAACCAAATTTGACCATTTTCTCTTTATCGTGGTAAATATAAACTTACATATTTTTATAAGTCTTAAAATAAGCAAATTAAACTTGATACATAAACCAAAATCACATAAGCTCAAAAGCAAATAAAATAAGGTTAAACAAATACCCTCAAAGTATGTAGTGCTATTCAAATTATATATTGATATTAGAATATCACTTGTGATCTTCGAATATCACTTTATGATATTCGAATATCAATTATGATTTTCATGTTACAAGACATTAGTTGAAAATCACTTGTGAAATATCACAAGTGATATTCTCAATATCACGAATATCACTTGTGATCATCTGAATGTCATAGAATATCACTTGTGATATCCGAATATCACTTGCAATATGAATATCATAATATCACTTGTGATATTCAAAATATCATTTTGATATTAGAATATCATTTGTGTCGAAGCGTGTAAGCGTTTAAAATGGCCAAAACATTTAAAAGCGGATGACGGACAAAAGCGTGAAAATGGGCGAATATGTATGAAAGCAGCATGAAAGCGTAAAACACGTATGAAAATGGGCGAGCGTGTTAAAATGGGCGAAAATGGACGAATAATGAACTAAAAGCGTGAAAATGGGCGTAAACAAGCGGCATGAAAGCAGGCGGCGTGTGAAAGCAAGAAAGCTATGAAAGCGAAGAAAAATGCGAATTAAAAAACATGAATAACGTGAATTTAAAAAAATGAATTAAAGAAAAATTAAAAAGTGAGTTTAAAAAGCGTGAATTAAAATAAAACACAAAAAATGAATAAAAAGAAAGACAAAAAGACAAGAAAAAAAACATGGACTTAGGTTTATCTATTAAATCTTGGGTTAATCATCACTATTATATCAAATTAGATGGATTGTGAGGATATGTCTTTTGGTAAACACCAAAATAAAAGTAACCATTTGAACTTTTCTCTAAAAGCTTATATTATCAATGTACTTTTCAAAATTTTCAAACGGGTAATATACTTTTAAAATACCATTATCATGCTTTTCTTCCTTTTTATAAATTTCTCCCTTTTCTTGGGTTTTCATGCTTAGCTCAAAACATGAAAGTTGTAGATATCCTTTTCTTGTTTAGTGGCTTTTGAATCACTCAAAAGGAGTTGGTATGAGAAAGTTATGGTCAAAATACCACAACAACTTTTCTTGTTTAGTTGCTACGGTATCTTGGCCATAACTTCCTCATCGAACATATTTTGCGTGATTCAAACTAAACGAAAGGATATCTAACTATGTTTAGCTAAAGTGGAAATTTAAAGTTCTGCGATATTACTATATATATAAAGGGGACACACGCGTGACCCGTCGTTTAGGATTATAGGGTTTATGGGCGGTTTTTTGGCCTTTTCCTTTAGTCCGTTCTTTTCAGCCTTTTTCTAACCCGTTATTAGCGTCGTTGCTTATATTCCTCTACGTGTCCTCTGTATTGTATCGTGTCTTTATATTGTCGCTTCTCTTTCCAATACATTGTGCCGCCCTTCATCTCGGCGCTATCTTTTCATCTCACTATTCTCGCCCTAGGTGTCATTGTTTGTTTTTGTTCTTGCCTTTTTGTGGTGTGTGTTTGCGTCGTTTTTTTTTTTTTTTTTGCTTGCTTTCATTTTCTTTGTTGCTTGCTCTCCTTGCCGTCTCTAGGAGATTCTCTTCTGGTAACTAACGTGGTGTGGAGATTGTTTTGAGATTGTTGTTTTAGTGTCTTAAGGTGGGTTCTCGTATGAAAATTAAGACTAAGGCCGTGCGTAGGAATAGTAGTAGTTATAGGTTGCGGAGGATGAGCGGTTAGTGGTAATCCTGTCGTTAGTGATTGCTCGGTTAGCCTGTTAGGATGCTTTGACTGTGGTCATTCTTTTTGATGGGTTCGGGTTACGCATCGTGTGTTGTTAATGAAGGAAACCAATTTGGGGTTTTATGGATGTGGATGGCGCTTGGGTTCTGACAATGTTTCGGATAGTGTTGGGCCAATGAGGATGGCGCTGGCGTGGTCATTAGTGAACACGGATCTTTGCAGGCAGTTGTTAATCGTGTTCGACGGTTGCGGAATCGAATGATTATGTTGGAAAGGGTAAGAGGAAAGTGGATGATCTTGACAATGCCTTCGATGGTTAGTTGCTTTTGTCTTTTCCATTCTTATGTTTATGGTCCTCACCGTTCGGCGATTGTATTTGACGTGTGTCTGCGGGTTTGTGTGCTCTTCCGGGTGTGACCGGCGGTTTTGAGATGGTTATCGTGTTTGCCCGCCTCCCCACCTTGAATGATATGCGGTTGTTGTTGGATGTGTACCTTTATTTTTACACGTCCGTGTGTCATTCTTTATGTTATTCATTTCCTCGGTAGTCGTTCTTGTAGCGATTGTCGGGATGTCTTACGCTTATTGCGAGCCCCATTCTAATGCACAGTCGGTACTCTAACTTTCTATTGGTTTTTGTTACTTTAGCTTTTTCTTTTTGGTTTTAGGCTTTTATATATTTTGTGCTTTTGCCATCGCGATCCGTCGCTCATCCACTCATGTTTCTTTTAGCGTCACCGCGAGCGTCATCGGAATGTCCGCTACCAGCTTCTTCTTTTGGTATGCTCGGTGGTGTGTCCTCGCAAGAGGCCTCTTCCTCTGGCTGTCACCCTTCTTTTGCAACGCCGGGTATGTCTTTCAATTCAGATTTTTAGACCGGTCATCTTTCATGTTTGTCTTTTTTCTTACTTTCGGATATACCTTTTGCCATTTTCATCGCAGGTGGTCTATCGCTTCTCACGCGCCCCTTTTCTGTTAACATTCGGTCGTGCCAACCGGTGCTATCCGCCCGCCTCTTATACCGTCATAGCGGATACGGTCCGGTACTTCTCGGCTTTATGTCGTGACTTTCTTTTGCTTTCGTCGCATGACCACGCTTTTATCGTGTTTCTTTTCTTTTAATTTTTACTCATCAACAATCGGGTTCTTACTCTAGCACTTGTTTGCTGTACCACTCAAGCCTATCAGGCGGTCTCGATTCGAGCTCTCGTGGCCCTGCTGCGGTGCCGCCTTCCCGAGCCATGACGGCCATCGTAATGTGTCTTCTGTTTCTTTGGTATCTCCTTGCAACCTAGACAAATAATACCATCTCTGCTAAAATTTAGCTCGAACAAGCGGACTAATATGCCACTCATCGGATGCTACATGTCAAATATTTTATTAGCCTATATACTTTTACTTATTATTTTAATTTCTTTAATAAAAAACGACACCACTTCAACTTAAAGCAACATCAACTAATGCCATTTGCGACTTTTGAAATTGTAAAGCCAAAAGGGGATAAAGTAACATTTTCAATTATTTTAAGAATATGAAAGTTATTTATCGTGGGCTTTAACAACACAATCCATGAAATTTGAGTGCTTGCGTTCATAAGTTTTGTATGGGCTTTGAATGTTTGGCGCCAACCAATGAGAAAGGCGGCAAATTGATGCTACATTAAACGACATCAGCGGTCACCGTGTTGTCTTAGTCATTCACTTCGCGTCCAAAATCGTATTCTTATTCTGTTTTTTTTCGGGGCGCGTGCCGCACGGGCAAAACGCCGCCTGTGGCGGGGTTCGGCGTACCGCCGATAAGCGTTCAGTATTAGTGTTACTCGGCTCGGCATTTGCGGTGTCGTTGTATTATTACCGTATATTTGTTTATTGTTTTCTTCTCATTTCGCATTTTTTCGTGCCCACCATTGACGTATGTTTCTTTAGGCGGTGTATGAGTTTGTTCTCATTGCGGGATATTGTTTTGGTTTGAAGACGGGTGAAACATGGGGAGTTCGGTTTCGGAATATCACGGTGTTGTATGGGTGGCGGTGGTTTCTGGCGTCGACTGAATATCCTCTCCGCGAAGCGGTATTTCTGATTTCTCATTTTATGGACAACATACGGGCTTATAACTCGATGTTCGCGATGACTTCTTTGGGAGGCGAGATTGTGAGTCAGGGGCGGGGACCATACGTGTTCAAAGTTTGGGCGGTTACCATGGATTGGCGGCCTTTGCGGTGATAATGCGACCCTCGATTCTTGCGGTGTACATCTTTGACAGTGTGAAGTTGAAAACCGGTTCTGCGACATTTTGGGCCGGGGGCGAACACTGGATCGGCTGGGGAGCTCATTCATCTCTTAAGCGAGGCAATGAATTAGTTCACATTTTTAGAACGACACGGGACTGCTCGAACAGGATGTTCGAATTCAAGATCGAGCTATTTGCGATCCACAGTTCACGGCAACGAATTGCCGTCTGCGATTCAATTGGTGCGATTGTTTATGAAGGTGGCCCGATACCGATGCGAGTTTGACGTTGTTATTCACGAGGCGTGCGGTGGCGAGAGGTCAACAAGCGCATCCGTCGTACATGGCGGTGTGGCTTATATATGGTGAGACGGTTTCCACATTGGTCTTCGTTTATGGAACACCGTACTCAAACACTTGACGAAGATAAGAAATTGTCTATTAAAATGTACTATGCATATTTACGAGCAGTTTGATATACTGGCGATGCGGTGTGAACTATTTCAACAATACGTTGTCACGGCATCTTGTAGTGTTGAGCACTATCGGTTAGACTACATACATAAACATCAAGATGATATCGAAACGATTACCTTGCGGGGTTGTATGGCGCTATTACTGCGGTGAGGAATGGCTCGAGAGGTTGGGATGCGGACTATTCTACGTCATTCGTGGGTGGTCGCGATATATGTCTGATCACTATTTAGATGCAGCTATATGTCGTTCATGGCAATCCTTCGTTTTTATTACTTTTACATGCGTCAAATGGCGGAGATATTAGATTTCATGGGCAATTCCTGTATTCGATGGTAAGCGAACCCGTCTTTGATGACCGTGCGTTCGAGCGAGAAGATACATCGATTGGTTGCATATCTACGTGACTTTCGACCTTTTGGACGGTGGTTGCGGGTACATTGTTTACGTATTCGTGTTGTTGCACGCCTTTATTTCTCTATGCATTGCTAATTTCTTAAGCGCTTTTACTGCGGTTTATACCGTCGAATTCGAGCGTGGTGCCGCTGTCATTCTTTGCTGGGATAGAGGAACACTCTAAGTCGTACAAACCGGACATTGATCGGTATGTATCTGCGAGTTCTTGGGATAGAATCTGATCGGGAAGGGTATCATATAGTTCTTGAATTGATGATGCGGTCCTGGTGTATCGAATTTATCGGTATGTATATGAAGGGTGGAGATGCATGCAAAGTTTCCTAAACCTTACTCGGATGCAACGACCATTGACAAGAAAGGTATGTGCATTATCGGCGGCCCTTTGGCGGTGTGACGATTCGTCACAATGTAGAGCTAACAACGGGTATGTGGTGCCACATAACATGTCGCTTAAGAAGATTCTACGCATATCAGCGTCGAATCGTGAATGGACTATCTTGATTAAGTACTTATTCAAGTATATTTCAAAGTGCGGACGGTTATTCTGTGATTGCAAGGTGCATCGAGGATGGTCCTTGACTAGCGAGCCTTGATCGGCGTTGTGAAGTAAAAACTACTTGGGCGCGCGATATATTGGCCCCATGGCTTTGTTGGTGTATATTCGGGTTTGATATTCACTATCGAGATCCGCGATTAAAATCTTGGTATCACCTTGAAAATATGCGTATTCTTTTCGGTCAACGGCGTCTAGACTCGGTTGTTGCCAACCGAGTAACAAGAAAACCACACTCGCACGGTGGCTAGACTTTATCGCACTCTACACTTGGTCGGCACTAACCTATCTGCGGTTCCGTGAGAGATCGTTTGGTATGCAAGCGAAAAATCTGGTCCCAAAGTGTCGAATAGACCTTCCATTGGCGTCTAGCGTACGTGCATCCAGCCGGTGATTTGTTCTATCAAAGGCTGCTTTTGTGTCACCAAAAGGGTGCGTCGTTCGAGGAATCCATGATTGATGACTCGTGTGTCCAGACAAGCAGGGCAGCGTGCGGCGATGGGTTTACTAGCGGGGATGGGGAATGGTCGCTAGCATTGGTTGAGGCAGCGTTGCTTTTCTGACGTTGAACTCGATAGCTTTTTGTCGTTTTGGTATTTTGTGGCGTAGCCACCCGATTTCTCTTTGGAATAAACATTGGCGGATTATGACGATATTCCTCGATGATGTCGATTGTTGCATACACACGGGTGAACCTCGGCAGCGGTGCGGCTAAGTTTTATGAACTCGAGGATTCGATTCTACAAAAATCGGTCCAGTTTTGATCTGCGATTCAAATCCGGCGTTTGTTGCATATCTTGCGTAATAGGACAATGATGGAAGAATGTTAGAATTAGAAAATTCCTTAGTGAAGTCGGTCACCCAATGTTATCTAGCTTAAGTTAGCTCGTGACTTGTCGTTAGTCACGTTATTTAGTAGTTTATTTATCGGTTTGTAGCGTAGAATAGTTTAGTGCAACACCGTGGAGGAAGGCGGGTCTTTACCTGTATCCACGATCCACGGGCCGATGGGAGGTCGTATTTCATGTAACTATAAATACCCCTTCCATCCATGGAAGGGGTGGTGCTCAATTCAATCTAACCTTTCATTTGTGTAAACCTCTAGCAAAACACCTCTCTACTCTCTCTAAAATGGAAAACATGTATTTTGATCTCCCAAGACCACCCGAATCATCTAACACAATAAAATAACGATCCTACAATTGGTACGAGCCATGGTTATTGTGCTTTGATGATTTATTGTATTGAATCTTGTTTAGCTGTTTTTCTCACCATTTTATGTCTCGAAAATTTTTTTTTCTCATTTTGTGGTTAACAGTTTATTCGATGGTTTGTATCTTTTTGGTAAAATAGGTCCACAAATTTATTTATTTCTTGTATCTTTTTGTCCATAAAATCGATTCTTGGTATCTTCTATTTGTGTGACTTGTTTTTGTACACCTCGTGGAAGCTCGATTCTGTTTGTCAAAATGAAGCATCTTTTATGTTTCTAGGTCTTTATGAACATGGTCGGAATATGGCGGAAAACTCATCGGAAACTCATATATTCATGCTAGCGATTTGGGTCTATCTACCTGCGACTTGTATTTACAAGTCGTTGTTTAACTTGTGAATGTTGAAAAATTAGCAACTTGGATATCGTTGACTTTTTGAAAGTCATGATGGTCGTCTAAAGCTATGTAGCGACTTAGTCAAGAAATGGACCTAGCGACTTGCTACTCGATTTTGGTAGCGACTTGATATTTATCAAGTAGCGAATTGTTTGAAAACTTTAGCTAGCGACTTGACATGTAGCTAGCGACTTGACCTGTATCCTAGCGACTTGCTTTGAAAGCGAAAGGATGAAGAAGAGACTACGACCACTAGACCTACAACATATACCATATACGTCACTCTCGACCTCGGGTTTATAACCTTCATTGGTACATGTTATCCAACACCTCTAACAACATCCATTCAAAATCCCTTTAACACATCAACTTCTATCAAACATGATTCTAAATGAAAACAATAAACAAAAGGATCTCGGCTCTTATCGTGGTGTGTAAGTTACATCAAGACAATAAGTCAAGCCACACGAGTAGCGTTTGCATCACAGATCCATGAGTCGGACCAAGTATGTTACAAATGATATCGAGACTTCAGCGAAAAACAAACCAAACATCAACAAGACCTCGATTCATCGTGTGTTATGTTATATTCGTTCTCTAAAGTGCTCACGCGAGTTATCATCAGCGATCCAAGACAAAGACATCTATTTCTAAAACATGATCTGATTATTGTTCACTTTGTTACCAAAGTTAATAGACTTTCGGTGTGAACAAAATAACCATCATCGATCTCTTGGAAGCTTACACCCGTAATAATATCCGATAGTAATTGAAGAACAAGACCATAGAGGTTTCATCCTCTCCTTTTCGGTTGAATGAAACAAAGAAAACGAAATATCACAACAAAACCTACGGTTCTCTTTGAAGCTTTGAAACCAACTCAACAAGTCGAGCCATCCACGTGGCCGTCGCACCATCTAACCATCCACGTGGTAGTGATGTCGATGCCTTCTCGGGACCATCTAGCCATCCACGTGGCGTGGTATAATTGATAGCTAACTATTAAAGTCCTCAAGGGTTGATGATATATGGAAAATATTAGGGATGGAAATGAGTTTTGGTGAGGAAAGTGGCGGATATCATTGAGAAATATTAGGGATGGAAGTGATTTGGATTGAGTATATGTGGTGAGGCGTGGTATATTGAGAGGAGATTTTAGGGTTTGGTTTGAGATATATTAGGAGAAGGGCGACCATTTACGTGAATGAGATTAGGGTAAAATGAATGTTATCATGGGTCTTTATAGTCCAAGTCTTTAGGGTAAAATGAGTGTTAAATCCGAATCGGTTATTGGTAGCGTGGGCCATGTGTTACTTGATCACATGGATCGTGGGCCTAGGCGAACACAAGGTGATTAACCAACGGACCTATCCATTGGTTTAAGGGATTAACAATTTGTTAACAAATTTGACATATATTGGGTTTGCTTGCCTAACTATAAATGAGGTGTGATTTAACGATTGTTATTTGTATGTATGGTGAGATAATGTGAACTTAGTATGATTATGGGATTTTGGATCCGGTGAATATTGGGAGATATGGGCTCCAAATGGATTGGCTCTTATTATTATGTTGATCAAATACCGTACTTGACTATGAATTTTTTCGAATTGGACGAAGGCGAATAACATTGGATATTGATCTTAATGAACAAAGTGGTAGGCGGATGTTTAGTTGGATTAAGGTTTGAGGTGGGTGGATATTGATTAAGGTAAGTATGATATGTGATATTTATATACCCGAGTTATTAGGATATGTAGTATCGGTTTGAATGGACTCATATGTGGGCTTTGGATTGCATTGATTCGTTTTGTAGACTTTGGACTCATTCATGGTCTTGGGCTTTATGTGTTATCAAAGTGACATGTTAAATTGTTTTGTGCTTGGGCTTTTATATTTGTTCGTGTTGGAACATATTTGTGGGATGCATATGTTGTCTTTGTTGGACCAATTATTAATTATGACATGGGCTTTCTATGGCTTAAATGCTTAATGGATTTGGATCGGGTCTCATGGGTTTAAGCGAATGTAATGGGCTCAAGAAATGTGGAAGTTGGGATTAATTTTGTTATCATGGACGGTCGTTCGTGCTATATTGAATATGGTAGCTTTCATGTGGTGATATGTGATATTGAATATATTTTGGTCCGGACCCTCGTTGGATATTGTTTCATACTAGTGAATTTGAATTTATGATTCATGATAATTTATGAATTTGGATAGATTTGATGATGAATGTTGTTATGTTATGGGATTGGTACTTGGTTTATACATTTTAACGGAGGATTTTATATCAAGGCTTGAATTGATGATTGATCGAGTTGACTACGGGGTTGTTTGGACGATATTTCTTACTTGGAATTGAAGTGAGGGTCTTGAGTATTACACATTCTTTCTTTCAACCATTCCGAAGATGACTTGTTGGGCGTTTATTGAGTGTGATAAAGACTTGGCTATTTAATTACGGTTGTGATTTTATCTCGGTTAACAACGTAACTATCACTTGATGTCTCACTCGGTTGAGAATGTCAAGAGGTTTTGTACATTGGGTACGTTTCTTGTTCACGAGTTAGTACAAGTTTAAGTAACAAATCGGGAAATTCTACTTCATGATCAAGTTTGGTATATCGGTTTACTTCTCCATGTGGTCACTATAGCCCGACGAGAATGCGTGAATGATGTGTTTTCCAAAGTGTTTATTGGATGGTTGATGTTATTTTGATAAACCGTTGATGAACGTGCATGTTCCCTAAAGCAGATATTCATCGAAACCAAAATTGTCATAACACATTCAAGCTAACGTTGTTTGCGGTTACATCTTGATTTTGTAAAATCATGAAGAACCTATTTCTCGGTTTAAATCATAGACTTGTAAAATCCGTGATAATGGAAATATCACGGTATTAGTAAAGTGCATTTCGGATCTATCTTACGATTTATTCTTGGTTTTGTAAAATCCATGAAAAACTATTTCTCGGTTTAAACCATAGAGTTGTAAAATCCGTAATGATGGAACCATCTTGAGAAGAAAAGTGTAATGGATCTTTTGATCTTTGGTGCCACGGTTTACCTTGAAGAAGGGATAAAAAGTGTACTTCATGAATTGGATGTGTGTTTGGATATTCGTCATGGCGGTTTGGTTACTTCAAAGTTTTACGGGTTATGCTCATTAAACCATGGTCGGGATGAAACCATTATCATAGTTCACAAAAAGTCTAAGGAGGCTAGATTTGAGCGATTGGAAGATGTGACAGCGTTAATTCGGTATTATTTATTTGAGGTTGAAGTGAATTATCACAGGCGAGTGTAGTATCTGAAGGTATCGGGATGGATGGATGAAGATTCTTCATGATCCTTGTTCGAGCTTATTATCAAAGCGAAGACTTGGAAATCTAGTTATTGTTGAGTGACTTTTCCTTTTCTTTTACAGTTGGGGTTGGGCTCTTATCATCTCAAAATAACTATCACTTTAAGGAGTTACGTTGTAGTGCTCGATGTCACATTCAATTGTGGATTTTCAGAGGTGATGTACATCTTATACTTGATGGTTGGTTGGTTGAAGAGTATAGTACTTAGAGATTCAATGGAGGATGAAGTCTCGGCACCGCTCTTTGTTACATATGTGCAAGTATAAGTCACGAGTTCGGGATAATTTACTCAGGTCAAATTCATCATATTGGGTTTTCTCCATCATTTGTCACGACAAAGAGCCTCTTGAATGATAATGGGTTGATTACATGTTTTCCATTTTAGAGAGAAGTAGAGAGAGAGTGTTCTTGCTAGAGGTTTACACAAATGAAAGGTTAGATTGAATTGAAGCACCACCCTTCCATGGATGGAAGGGTATTTATAGTTACATGAAATCGACCTCCTATCGGCTGTGGATCGAGGATACGATGGTAAGACCGTCCTTCCTCCACGGTGTTGCACTAAACTATTCTACGCTACAAGCGATAAATAAACTACTAAATAACGTGACTAACGACAAGTCTACGAGCTAACTTAAGCTAGATAACATTGGGGTGACCGACTCTTCACTAAGGAATTTTCTAATTCCTAATCTCCCACAAGGAGGTGCCCATGTTTTACATTTTGATCCTAGCATTCTATTCTTGACTTTGTTCTTGAACTCGTAGACTTGAATTCTTCATTTCCACAATCTTTGTGCTTTTGTAGCGATTCTTCAAAGTCGCATAGTTTTGTACTTTTAGTGGAGGCCTTTAGCGATCCACATCTTTGATGATCTTGAGCTTTCTTTGAGATCATCGACCGATAAATCTCGGATCACCTTTATTAAGCTAGATAACATTTGGGGTGATTATTCTTGAAAGGGCGGCGGGATTTATGATAATGGTGTGCTTCTCGTGCACTGCTAAAACAACTTGAAATAGAGCTTGAATCCTTTCGGCTATAGGATTTTCGGTTTGGGGCGCAAAGTCTCACTTCAGATGGTTCATTTCTTTATTCGATTCAGAGCCTCGAATGCTTTGGTGGTGAATGTTTAGAGATGATGACTTATCTTCTCAAAGATTTCTAGTACGGGCTTCAATGAGTTCTTGATTAAAGTATCAAAACCAGCAAGGAAGGAGACAAGCATCTAAGCGAGTAAACTTGATGAACTTAATACTTCGTAATTGAAGATATCCGGAAGACAAATGTTATAACATGAGAGAAACTCAAGGGTTGACTCATGGCGAGTAAACTTGATGGACTTAATACTTCTAGTGATTGAAGTTATCCGGGAAAACAAATGTCATGACCGAGAGAAACTCAAGGTTTTACTCATCAGCGTTTAGTGTTCTTATTTCAACTATGTGGGGAAAGATGTTAGAAATGTTTACGAAGATATAAGAGGTACATTGGTGTGTGATGATCTCGATGTTATCGCAATCATCGAGAGAATTGTGTACATTGGGGATGCTCAATTTGTTTTACTTGAGGGCTTAATCTGTGATTCGGAGATATAATCACTTATTCCGGTGTTGACATCCATGAGATTGTCACCGCGAGATAATCGGTGATTGACCCTTCTTCAATGTTATCGGTTGTTCTCTCTTTGGGGAATGTGTGTACCGGTCCTTGAGCTTCATCACGATCATCGGGGAAGAAAGCCATTGTTTACCACAAACAATGGGAGGTGTTTTCCTTCCGGCATGATGTGTATTTGGAGAGTTCTTGGATATTGGTGTACTTGGGTTCTTGAGCTTCATACACATTCATCGAGGGCGAAAGATGTGAACATTGGGAGTTGTTCTTCATTACCCTCATGATGTGTATTGGGAGAGTTCTTGAGCATTATACAAAGGCCGTGCATTAATTCAACTACTAGGGTAATTTTCTCTTGACACTTTTTGGAATGGATCGCAGGGCGTCATTGAAAAGGAAATTTGAGAAGATTGTTTTATGCGTGGGATGATACGATGTTGTTCTTCTTGTTGATGATATAACCTCGAGCGAAGAATCACGGTGATTATTCTTGAAAGGAGCGGTAAGGATTTATGATGGTGTGCTTCTCTGTGCTGGCTAAAACAAGCTTGAAATAGAGCTTGAATCGCTTTCGACTATAGGATTTTCGGTTTGAAGCGCAAAGTCTCACTTCGGATGGTTCAATTTCTTTATTCGATTCAAGAGCCTCGAATGCTTTGGTGGTGAATGTTTAAGAGATGATGACTTCTATCTTCTCAAAAGATTTCTAGTACGGGCTTCTGAGTTCTTGATTACGAGTATCAAAACCGGTGAGGGAAGGAGAAAGCATCTAACGAGTAAACTTGATGAACTTAATACTTCTAAGTAATTGAAGATATCCGGAAGACAAATGTTATTACATGAGAGAAACTCAGGTTTGACTCATGGCGAGTAAACTTGATGGACTTAATACTTCTAAGTGATTGAAGTTATCCGGGAAAACGATCCGACTAAAATCGAACCGACAATATTCGGTTGGTTTTTCGATTCAGATATTTATGATTTTCGCTTCGGTTCGGTTCGGTTCAACCCAAAACCGAGGAAACATACCTAAGCCATATAAATCGAACTGAAAAGAATGGACCCACACAAAACCAAACCGAACGAGTCACTTCGGTTCAGTTCTCAGTTCATGTCTTTCACAAAATCGGTTTTCGGCTCAGTTCAAAAGCATGAGATGGTCACATCACCAACACCATTACTTGATATATTGGTCACGCATAAGATGGTCACAAAAGCCTCATATAGGTGAGCTGGAAACTGTTGGGAATTATATTGAGTTGATAAGACAAAACAATGAAATAAGAATGAAACATGAAGGACTTAAAAGACAAAGGAGAAATTCTTCAAGTGATGGAAGATTACAGAAGATAATTTAAAAGTTAGGAAGATTTGTTTCCTAATACTTATCATTTGTGGTCCTAATATCTCTATTATATAAAGAGATATAGGTCGTATAGTTTGTGTGTGTGTCAAGATGTGAACACCAGAAAAGTGTTTGTGTGTCCAGGCGTGTTCTACATAATGTAGACACCATATGTGTGTAGCCTCACGTATTCAATGCAAGATTTGTTTTGAAATTTATGGTACGTTGACATACAAATCATGGGATAATGATCACAACCTGATTGGTCCATAACCTTATAAGTAGTTATTATGGGTTGAAGAAGGCAACGTAAACCCTAACTCCACATCAAACCCTAATCGGCGCAACTCGTTTTCTCTATTATTATTAGGGTTTATTCGCAAATCGATCTTGTTTCAGACCTGCTAATCTTTGGTAGTAAATTTATGTGGTTTTGGTTTGATGGGGATTATGAGAATGTTAGTGATAATGGAGGAGGAGCAATGTAACACTTATGACGATTTAAAGATTGTAATTATACTACTGTTGCGTGTAGCTCTTGCTTACAACTGCTCATTAACCTTCACGATCTATGGTATGTTATTGTTGCTTCGTTTTATTTTAATGATGTTAATCACAGTTAGTGATGCTCCTTATATGTTGCTTATTCCTTAATGCTGCCACCTCTAAGTTAATGTTGCTTGGTCGATTAGTACTGCTAGTAGTTTGTTACTACTGTTATCAATAACATATTGCTGGAAGGTTCACTTAGTACTGCTCATATACACTTACTGCTGCCCAAGTAAGTTAGTACTGCTCATTAAATTTTTAATGTTGCTAGTTCTTTGTCTTTCGCCGATATTATTTAGTCTTGCTTGTTTGCGTTAATCTTGCCAAGGAAAGAACATGATACTAGGGTTTAAAGGTTCTTTATGATGTGATAAGGAGATGTAATACATGTGGTGGTGAGTTTTGGAAAGGAGCAGGAGGTATGCATTAAGCGGATGTAATAACGTTTTTTTTTTATAAAACTACATTTTAATTATCCCACAATATTTACACTACAAATCTATCTCACATGTTATAAGCATAACTTAAACTCATGAGTTTCTTACACAACATAAGATGTTATAGATATACAAGCCCTTTGATAACAATAAAATATAACGATATTTTACACTTTATATAAAAAGAAAAGAGCTCATATGATTATGTATTTTTTTTTACTACAAAATAAATAACTTAATCTAATTCGCTTTGACCGAAATGAAATTTTAATTTGAACTTTTGTTAACTAATGGGCTCAGTTTTGCTACTTGACAAAATGGATGTTTTCTATTAGTCCAATTTTGATTTTCTTAAAACTAACTTTCGCAAAATTGATTCGAAATAAATAAAAGATTCTATTTTATTTAGATACTGTTCACGAAAATTTGTCTTGTCTTAATCAAGAAAGATAAGTATAATTTATACTTACTAATGAATAAATTGTTTTCATCTTTGATTTAATTGTGAAGATTAACCTAAAATTTAAAAGGTAAATTTAAGTCAATGTTTTTTCTTTTCTTTTTTCTTTCATTTTTATTCACATATCTTTTTACCTTTTTTTCTAATTCACGTTTTCTTTTTTTTTTCTTTTTTTTTTAATTCGCTTTTTTTTAATTCGCGTTTTTTTTAATTCGCGTTTTTTCTTCGCTTTCATACGTTTTCATCTGTTTTCATACGTTTTCGTCCGTTTTCATACGTTTTCGCCTGTTTTCATATGTTTTCATCCGTTTTCATACGTTTTCGTTCGTTTTCATACGTTTTCGTCCGTTTTCATCATTTTTCTTTCGTTTTCGTCCATTTTCATACGTTTTCAGACGTGTTACGCTTTCATACGTTTTCACGCATTCGTCCATTTACTTTCGTTTTCGTCCATTTTTACGTTTCATCGTTTCGACTATCACAAGTGGTATACGTAATACTCGTAATATCACTTGTGATTTTATAATATCACTTTGTGATTTTTGAATATCACTTTGTGGTATTCTCAATATCACTGTGATTTTCTAAATATCTCTTTGTGATATTACAATATCACTTTATGATATTATGAATATCAATCACTTGTGATTTTCATGTCACAAAACATTAGTTGAAAATTACTTGTGATATTCATAATGTCACAAGTGATATTACGAATAGAATATCACAAGTGATTTTTGAATATCACTTATGATCATCTCAATATCACGAGAATATCATTTGTGATATCGAAACGATATGAAAACATCGAGAAACGACCAAAACATTTAAAAGCGGTCGAAAACGTGTGAAAACGGATGAAAACGTAAGAAAACGACGAATATGTATGAACTCTAAACCGAATTTGACCATTTTCTCTTTATCGTGGTAAATATAAACTTACATATTTTATAAGTCTTAAAATAAGCAAATTAAACTTGTGATACATAAACCAAAATCACATAAGCTCAAAAGCAAATAAAATAAGGTTAAACAAATACCCTCAAAGTATGTAGTCGCTATTCAAATTATATATTTGTGATATTACGAATATCACTTGTGATCTTCGAATATCACTTTATGATATTCGAATATCAATTATGATTTTCATGTTACAAGACATTAGTTGAAAATCACTTGTGAAATATCACAAGTGATATTCTCAATATCACAGAATATCACTTGTGATCATCTGAATGTCATAGAATATCACTTGTGATATCCAGAATATCACTTGCAATATTATGAATATCACATAATATCACTTGTGATATTCAAAATATCATTTTTGATATTCAGAATATCATTTGTGTCGGAAACGTATGAAAACGTTTAAAATGGCCAAAACATTTAAAAGCGGACTAAAACGGACAAAAACGTGAAAATGGGCGAATATGTATGAAAGCAGGCAACGCATGAAAGCGTAAAACACGTATGAAAATGGACGAAACGTGTTAAAATGGGCGAAAATGGACGAATAATGAACTAAAACGTAAGAAAATGGGCGTAAACAAGCGGCGTGTGAAAACGGGCGGCGTGTGAAAGCAGGCGAAAGCTATGAAAGCGAAGAAAAAATGCGAATTAAAAAACATGAATAACGTGAATTTAAAAAAATGAATTAAAGAAAATTAAAAAGAAAGTGAGTTTAAAAAACGTGAATTAAAAATAAAACACAAAAAATATGAATAAAAAGAAAGACAAAAGACAAGAAAAAACATGGACTTAGGTTTATCTATTAAATCTTGGGTTAATCATCACTATTATATCAAATTAGATGGATTGTGAGGATATGTCTTTGGTAAACACCAAAATAAAAGTAACCATTTGAACTTTTCTCTAAAAGCTTATATTATCAATGTACTTTTCAAAATTTTCAAATACGGGTAATATACTTTTTAAAATACCATTATCATGCTTTTTCTTCCTTTTTATAAATTTCTCCCTTTTTCTTCGGTTTTCATGCTTAGCTCAAAACATGAAAGTTGTAGATATCCCTTTTCTTGTTTAGTGGCTTTTTGAATCACTCAAAAAGGAGTTGGTATGAGAAAGTTATGGTCAAAATACCACAACAACTTTTTCTTGTTTAGTTGCTCTGGTATCTTGGCCATAACTTCCTCATACGAACATATTTTTGCGTGATTCAAAAAGCCACTAAACATGAAAAGGGATATCTACAACTTTATGTTTTGAGCTAAGCGTGAAAACCGAAAAAAGAGTGAAATTTGCAAAGTTCTTGATATTACTATATATATAAAGGGGACACAAAGCGCGCCAGGACGTCGTTTAGGATTATAGGGTTTATGGGCCGGTTTTTTTTGGCCTTTTCCTTTAGTCCGTTTGCTGTTTTCACTGGCCTTTTTCTAACCCGTTATTAGCGTCGTTGCTTATATTCCTCTACGTGTCCTCTGTATTGTATACGTGTCTTTATATTGTCGCTTCTCTGTTCCAATCTGTTGTGCCGCCCTTCATCTCGACGCTATCTTTTTCATCCTCAGCTATTCTCCGCCCTAGGTAATCAGTGCTTCAATTGTTGGCTTTTGTTCTTGCCTTTTTTGTGGTGTGTGTTTGCGTCGTTTTTTTTTTTTTTTTTTTTTTTTTTTGCTTGCTTTCATTTTCTTTGTTGCTTGCTCTCCTTGCCGTCTCTAGGAGATTCTCTTCTGGTAACTTAACGTGGTCGTGGGAGATTGTTTGCGAGATTGTTGTTTTAGTGTCTTAAGGTGGGTTCTCGGCTATGAAAATTAAGACTAAGGCCGTGCGTAGGAATAGTAGTAGTTATAGGTTGCGGGAGGATGAGCGAGTTAGTGGTAATCCTGCATGGTTAGTGATTGCTCGGTTAGCCACATTAGGATGCTTTGACCGTGGGTCATTCTTTTTGATGGGTTCGGGTTACGCATCGAATTGTGTTGTTAATGAAGGAAACCAATTTGGGGTTTTATGGATGTGGATGGCGCTTGGGTTCTGACAATGTTTCGATAGTGTTGGGCCACGCCTATGAGGATGGCGCTGGCGTGGTCATTAGTGAACTGGATCTTTTATGAGGCAGTTGTTAATCGTGTTCGACGGTTGCGGAATCGAATGATTATGTTGGAAAGGGTAAGAGGAAAGTGGATGATCTTGACAATGCCTTCGATGGTTAGTTGCTTTTGTCTTTTCCATTCTTATGTTTATGGTCCTCACTGCTTCGACGATTGTATTTGACTGTGTCTGCGGGTTTGTGTGCTCTTCCGGGGTGACGACCGCGGTTTTTCGATGGTTATCGTGTTTCGCCCGCCTCCCTTACCTTGAATGAATGTACGGTTTGTTGTTGGATGTGTACCTTTATTTTTACACGTCCGTGTGTCATTCTTTTATGTTATTCATTTTTCCTCGGTAGTCGTTCTTTGTAGCGCTTGTCGGGATGTCTTCTGCTTATTGCGAGCCCCATTCTAATGCACAAGGTCAGTACTCCTAACTTTCTATTGGTTTTTTTTGTTACTTTAGCCTGTTCTTTTGGTTTTTAGGCTTCCTTATATTTACCTGTTGCTTTTGCCATCGCAGATGCCGTCAGCTCATCCACTCATGTTTCTTTTGACGTCACCGCTGAACGTCATCAGGAATGTCCGCTACCAGCTTCTTCTTTTGGTATGCTCGGTGGTGTGTCCTCGCAAGAGGCCTCTTCCTCTGGCTGTCACCCTTCTTTTGCAACGCCGGGTATGTCTTTCAATTCAGATTTTTAGACCGGTCATCTTTCATGTTTGTCTTTTTTCTTACTTTCGGATATACCTTTTGCCATTTTCATCGCAGGTGGTCCTATCGCTTCTCCTGTCGCCCCTTTTCCTGTTAACATTCGGTCGTGCCAACCGGCTGCTATGCCGCCCGCCTCTTATACCGTCGCAACGGATACGGTCACAGGTACTTCTCGGCTTTATGTGTCAGCGGCCTTTCTTTTGCTTTGCTGATACGCATGACCACGCTTTTATCGTGTTTCTTTTCTTTTTAATTTTTACTCATCAACAATCGTAGGTTCTTCTGCTAGCACTTCGGCTGCCTGTACCACTCAAGCCTATCAGGCGGTCTCCGGTTCGGGCTCTCGTGACGCTCTGCCGGTACCGCCGCCTTCCCGACCGCGACGACGCCCACGTACGTAATGTGTCTTCTGTTTCTTTGGTATCTCCTTGCGCAACCTAGACAAATAATACCATCTCCTGCTAAAATTTAGCTCGAACAAGCGGACTAATATGCCACTCATCAGATGCTACATGTCAAATATTTTATTAGCCTATATACTTTTACTTATTATTTTAATTTCTTTAATAAAAAAAACGACACCACTTCAACTTAAAGCAACATCAACTAATGCCATTTGCAGCTTTTTGAAATTGTAAAGCCAAAAAAGGGGATAAAGTAACATTTTCAATTATTTTAAGAATATGAAAGTTATTTATACGTGGGCTTTAACAACACAATCCATGGGCTGAGTGCTTGCGTTCATAAGTTTTGTATGGGCTTTGAATGTTTGGCGCCAACCAATGAGAAGGCAGCGAATTGATGCTACATTAAAACGACATCAACGGTCACCGTGTTGTCTTAGTCTGTTCACTTGCGTCCGTCATGTTCTTATTCTCTGTTTTTTTTTCGGGCCACGTCTTGCCCACGGCAGAGAACGCCGCGCCGGCGTGGTTCGGCCGCCGCCATAACGTTCAGTATTAGTGTTACTCGGCTCGGCAATGCGGTGTCGTTGTATTATTACCGATATGTTGTTTATTGTTTTCTTCTCATTTCGCATTTTTTCGGGCCCACCATTGGCGTATGTTTCTTTAGGCGGTGTATGTAGTTTGTTCTCATTGCGGGCCTATTGTTTTGGTTTGAAGAACGGGTGAAACATGGGGAGTTCGGTTTCGGAATATCACCGGTGTTGTATGGGTGGCGGGGTGGTTTCTGGCGTCGGCTGAATATCCTCTCCGCTTGAAGCGGTGCTTACGATTTCTCATTTATGGACGACATACGGGCTTATAACTCGATGTTCGCGATGACTTCTTTGGGGCCGAGATTGATTGAGTCGATTAACGGTAGGGGACCATACGTGTTCAAAGTTTGGGCGGTTACCATCGGATTGGCGGCCTTTGCGGTGATAATTGCGACCCTCGATTCTTGCAACAGTACATCTTTGACACGACAACGGTTGAAAACCGGTTCTGACATTTTGGAGCCGGGGCGAACATCGGATCCGGCTATTGTTCAGGAGCTCATTCATCTCTTAAACGAGCACAATGAATTAGTTCACATTTTTAGAACAGCACGGGACCTGCTCCGAACAACAGATGTTCCAGAATTCAAGATCAGGCTATTTGCAGTCACAGGTTCACGGCAACTTGAATTGCCGTCTGGCGATTCAATTGGTGCGATTGTTTATGAAGGTGGCCCCGATACCGGTACTGAGTTTGACGTTGTTATTCACAGACGTGCCGGTGACGCTGAGAGGGTCAACAAACTGCATCCGTCGTACATGGCGGTGTGGCTTCTTATATATGGTGAGGACGGTTTCACATTGGTCTTCGTTTATGGAACACCGAGACTCAAACACTTGACGAAGATAAGAAATTGTCTATTAAAATGTACTATGCATATTAACTTCACGAGCAGCCAAGAAGATACTTTCTTTCGATGCGGGGTGGCGAACTATTTCAACAATACGTTGTCACGGCATCTTGTAGTGTTGAGCACTATCGGTTAGACTACATACGCAAGCATCAAGATGATATCGAAACGATTACCTTGCGGGGTTGTATGACGCTATTACTGCGGTGACGGAATGGCTCGAGAGGTTGGGATGCGGACTATTCTACCGGCGTCATTCGTGGGTGGTCCGCGATATATGTACAGTCACTATTTAGATGCACCGGCTATATGTCGGGTTCATGGCAATCCTTCGTTTTTTATTACTTTTACATGCAACGTCAAATGGCCGGAGATATTAGATTTCATGGACGAATTCCTGCTTTATTCGATGGCGACGAACCGATCTTTGATGACCGTGCGTTCGAAAGCGTAAGATACATCGATTGGTTGCATATCTCGTGACTTTCGACCTTTTGGACCGGTGGTTGCGGTACATTGTTTTACGTATTCGTGTTACATTGCTCGCCTTTATTTCTCTATGCATTGCTAATTTCTTAACTGCTTTTCTGCAGTTTTATACACCGTCGAATTCCAGAAGCGTGGACTGCCACACTGTCATTTGCTGCTCTGGATAGAGGAACACTCTAGAGTGCGTACAAACACAGACATTGATCGGTATGTATCTGGCGAGTTCTTGGGATAGAATCTTGATCCGGAAGGGTATCATATAGTTACTGAATTGATGATGCACGGTCCCTGTGGTATCGCGAATTTATCAGCCGTATGTATGAAGGGTGGAGATGCATGCACCAAAGGATTTCCTAAACCTTACTCGGATGCAACGACCATTGACAAGAAAGGGTATGTGCATTATCGGCGGCCCTTTGGCGGTGTGACGATTCGTCACAATGTAGAGCTAGACAACGGGTATGTGGTGCCACATAACATGTCGCTTAAGAAGATTCTACGCGCATATCAGCGTCGAATCGTGAATGGACTATCTTGATTAAGTACTTATTCAAGTATATTTCAAAGTGCGGACGGATTATTCTGCAGATTGCAAGGTGCATCGGGGATGGTCCTTGACTAGCGAGCCTTGATCGGCGTTGACGAAGTAAAAACTACTTGGGCGCACGATATATTGGCCCCCATGAAGCTGTTGGTGTATATTCGGTTTGATATTCACTATCGAGATCCGGCGATTAAAATCTTGGTATCCCACCTTGAAAATATCGGCAGATTCTTTTCCGGTCAACCGGCGTCTAGACTCGATTGTTGCCAACCCGAGTAACAAGAAAACCACACTCACACGGTGGCTAGACTTTAATACGCACTCTACACTTGGTCGGCACCTAACCTATCTGCAGTTCCGTCGAGATCGTTTGGTATGCAATCGAAAAATCTTGGTCCCAAGACGTGTCTGAATAGACCTTCCATTGGCCGTCTAGCGTCGTGCATCCAGTACCGGTGATTTGTTCTATCAAAGGCTGCTTTTGTGTCACCAAAAGGGTGCACGTCGTTCGAGAATACGCACGATTGATGACTACGTGTGTCAAACAAACAGGGCGCGTGCGGCGATGGGTTTACTAGCGGGGATGGGGAATGGTCGCTAGCATTGGTTGAGCGCGTTGCTTGCTACGGCGTTGAACTCGATAGCTTTTTGTCGATTTTGGTATTTTGTGACGTAGCCACCGATTTCTCTTTGGAATAAACATTGGCGGATTATGAGCGGCGATATTCCTCGATGATGTCACGGTTGTTGCATACACCGAGGTGAACCTCGAGAACGCCGGTGCGTGCTAGGATTTTATATGAACTCGAGGAAACATTCAGATTCTACAAAAATCGGTCACAGATTTTGATCTGCGATTCTGTCACGGCGTTTGTTGCATATCTTGCGTAATAGGACAATGATGGAAGAATGTTAGAATTAGAAAATTCCTTAGTGAAGAGTCGGTCACCCCAAATGTTATCTAGCTTAAGTTAGCTCGTAGACTTGTCGTTAGTCACGTTATTTAGTAGTTTATTTATCGGTTTGTAGCGTAGAATAGTTTAGTGCAACACCGTGGAGGAAGGACGGGTCTTTACCCACCGTATCCACGATCCAGCGGCCGATAGGAGGTCGTATTTCATGTAACTATAAATACCCTTCCATCCATGGAAGGGTGGTGCTCAATTCAATCTAACCTTTCATTTGTGTAAACCTCTAGCAAGAACACCCTCTCTCTCTACTTTCTCTCTCTAAAATGGAAAACATGTATTTTGATCTCCCAAGACCACCCGAATCATCTAACACAATAAAAATAACGATCCTACAATTGGTACCAGAGCCATGGTTATTGTGCTTTGATGATTTATTGTGATTTGAATCTTGTTTAAACTGTTTTTCTCACCATTTTATGTCTCGAAATTTTTTTTCTCCTCATTTTTGTGGTTAACAGTTTATTCAGTGGTTTGTATCTTTTTTGGTAAAATAGGTCCACAAATTTATTTATTTCTTGTATCTTTTTGTCCATAAAATCAGATTCTTGGTATCTTCTATTTGTGTGACTTGTTTTTTGTACACCTCGTGGAAGTCGCTCAGTTCTGTTTTGTCAAAATGAAGCATCTTTTATGCAAGTTTCTGGGTCTTTATGAACATGGTCGGAATATGGCCGGAAAACTCATCGGAAAACTCATATATTCATGCTAGCGATTTGGGTCTATCTACCTAGCGACTTGTATTTACAAGTCGTTGTTTAGCAACTTGTGAATGTTGAAAAATTATAGCAACTTGGATATCGTTGACTTTTTTGAAAGTCAACAGCGAGTTACGTCTAAAGCTATGTAGCGACTTAGTCAAGAAATGGACCTAGCGACTTGCTACTCGATTTTGGTAGCGACTTGATATTTATCAAGTAGCGAATTGTTTTGAAAACTTTAGCTAGCGACTTGACATGTAGCTAGCGACTTGACTGTATCCTAGCGACTTGCTTTGAAAACAGAAAGGATGAAGAAGAGACTACGACCACTAGACCTACAACATATACCATATACCAAATCACTCTCGACCTCAGGTTTATAACCTTCATTGGTACATGTTATCCAACACCTCTAACCCAACATCCATTCAAAATCCCTTTAACACATCAACTTCTATCAAACATGATTCTAAATCGAAAACAATAAACAAAAGGATCTCAGCTCTTATCTCGTGGTGTGTAAGTTACATCAAGACAATAAGTCAAGCCACACGAGTAAACGTTTGCATCACAGATCCATGAGTCGGACCAAGTATGTTACAAATGATATCAGACTTCAACGAAAAACAAACCAAACATCAACAAGACCTCAGATTCATCGTGTGTTATGTTATATTCGTTCTCTAAAGTCTGCTCACACGAGTTATCATCACTGATCCAAGACAAAGACACATCTATTTCTAAAACATGATCTCAGTTATTGTTCACTTTGTTACCAAAGTTAATAGACTTTCGAGTGTGAACAAAATAACCATCATCGATCTCTTGGAAGCTTACACTCGTAATAATATCCGATAGTAATTGAAGAAAGAACAAGACCATAGAGGTTTCATCCTCTCCTCGTGCTCGGTTGAATGAAACAAAAGAAAACGAAATATCACAACAAAACCTACGGTTCTCTTTGAAGCTTTGAAACCAACTCAACAAGTCGAGCCATCCACAGGCCGTCGCATAACACCATCTAACCATCCACGTGGTAGTGATGTCGATGCCTTCTCAGACCATCTAGCCATCCACGTGGCGTGGTATAATTGATAGCTAACTATTAAAGTCCTCGAGGGTTGATGATATATGGAAAATATTAGGGATGGAAATGAGTTTTGATGAGGAAAGTGGCGGATATCATTGAGAAATATTAGGGATGGAAGTGATTTGGATTGAGTATATGTGGTGAGGCGTGGTATATTGAGAGGAGATTTTAGGGTTTGGTAGTTGAGATATATTAGGAGAAGGAGGCGACCATTTACGTGAATGAGATTAGGGTAAAATGAATGTTATCATGGGTCTTTATAGTCCAAGTCTTTAGGGTAAAATGAGTGTTAAATCCGAATCGCTTATTGGTAGCGTGGGCCATGTGTTACTTGATCACATGGATCGTGGGCCTAGGCCGAACACGAAGGTGATTAACCAACGGACCTATCCATTGGTTTAAGGGATTAACAATTTGTTAACAAATTTGACATATATTGGGTTTGCTTGCCTAACTATAAATGAGGTGTGATTTAACGATTGTTATTTGTATGTATGGTGAGATAATGTGAACTTAGTATGATTATGGGATTTTGGATCCGGCTGAATATTGGGAGATATGGGCTCCAAATGGATTGGCTCTTATTATTATGTTGATCAAATACCGTACTTGACTATGAATTTTTTTCTGAATTGGACGAAGGCCGAATAACATTGGATATTGATCTTAATGAACAAAGTGGTAGGCGGATGTTTAGTTGGATTAAGGTTTGAGGTGGGTGGATATTCAGATTAAGGTAAGTATGATATGTGATATTTATATACCCCGAGTTATTAGGATATGTAGTATCCGGATTTGAATTGGACTCATATGTGGGCTTTGGATTGCATTGATTCGTTTTGTAGACTTTGGACTCATTCATGGTCTTGGGCTTTATGTGTTATCAAAGTGACATGTTAAATTGTTTTGTGCTTGGGCTTTTATGACTGTTCGTGAGCTGGAACATATTTGTGGGATGCATATGTTGTCTTTGTTGGACCAATTATTAATTATGACATGGGCTTTCTATGGCTTAAATGCTTAATGGATTTCGGATCGGGTCTCATGGGTTTAAACGAATGTAATGGGCTCAAGAAATGTGGAAGTTGGGATTAATTTTGTTATCATGGACCAGGTCGTTTCGTGCTATATTGAATATGGTAGCTTTCATGTGGTGATATGTGATATTGAATATATTTTTGGTCCGGACCCTCGTTGGATATTGTTTCATACTCGTGAATTTGAATTTATGATTCATGATAATTTATGAATTTGGATAGATTTGATGATGAATGTTGTTATGTTATGGGATTGGTACTTGGTTTATACATTTTAACGGAGGATTTTATATCAAGGCTTGAATTGATGATTGATCAGAGTTGACTACGGGGTTGTTTGGACGATATTTCTTACTTGGAATTGAAGTGAGGTCTTCAGGGCGCGTTTACTTATTTTCGTCTTCTTTCTTTCAACCATTCCGCCAAGATGACTTGTTTGGGCGTTTATTGAGTGTGATAAAGACTTGGCTATTTAATTACGGTTGTGATTTTATCTCGGTTAACCCACAACGTAACTATCACTTGATGTCTCACTCGATTGAGAATGTCAAGAGGTTTTGTACATTGGGTACACCGCTTGTTCACGAGGATTAGTACAAGTTTAAGTAACAAATGGGAAATTCTACTTCATGATCAAGTTTGGTATATCGGTTTACTTCTCCATGTGGTCACTACTATAGCCGATGAGAATGCGTGAATGATGTGTTTTCCAAAGTGTTTATTGGATGGTTGATGTTATTTTGATAAACCGTTGATGAACCGCATGTTCCCCTAAAATGTATATTCATCGAAACCAAAATTGTCATAACACATTCAAGCTAACGTTGTTTGCGGTTCTGTCTTGATTTTGTAAAATCCAGAAAGAACCTATTTCTCGGTTTAAATCATAGACTTGTAAAATCCGTGATAATGGAAATATCCCGGTATTAGTAAAGTGCATTTCGGATCTATCTTACGATTTATTCTTGGTTTTGTAAAATCCATGAAGAAACTATTTCTCGGTTTAAACCATAGAGTTGTAAAATCCGTAATGATGGAACCATCTTGGAGAAGAGAAAGTGTAATTCGGATCTTTTGATCTTTGGTGCCACGGTTTACGCTTGAAGAAGGATAAAAGAGTGTACTTCATGAATTGGATGTGTGTTTGGATATTCGTCATGGCGGTTTGGTTACTTCAAAGTTTTACGGGTTATGCTCATTAAACCATGGTCGGGATGAAACCATTATCATAGTTCACTTAAAAAGTCTAAGGAGGCTAGATTTGAGCGATTCGGAAGATGTGACAACGGCGTTAATTCGGTATTATTTATTTGAGGTTGAAGTGAATTATCACGGCGAGTGTACTTAGTATCCGAAGGTATCGGGGATGGATGGATGAAGATTCTTCATGATCCTTGTTCGAGCTTATTATCAAAAACGAAGACTTGGAAATCTAGTTATTGTTGAGTGACTTTTCCTTTTCTTTTACAGGTTGGGGAATTGGGCTCTTATCATCTCAAAATAACTATCACTTTAAGGAGTTACGTTGTAGTGCTCGATGTCACATTCAATTGTGGATTTTCAAGAGGTGATGTACATCTTATACTTGATGGTTGGTTGGTTGAAGAGTATAGAGTACTTAGAGATTCAATGGAGGATGAAGTCTCGGCACCGCTCTTTGTTACATATGTGCAAGTATAAGTCACGAGTTCGGGATAATTTACTTAGGTCAAATTCATCATATTGGGTTTTCTCCATCACCGTCACGACAAAGAGCCTCTTGAATGATAATGGGTTGATTACATGTTTTCCATTTTAGAGAGAAAGTAGAGAGAGAGGGTGTTCTTGCTAGAGGTTTACACAAATGAAAGGTTAGATTGAATTGAGCACCACCCTTCCATGGATGGAAGGGTATTTATAGTTACATGAAATACGACCTCCCATCGGCTGTGGATCGTGGATACGATGGGTAAAGACCCGTCCTTCCTCCACGGTGTTGCACTAAACTATTCTACGCTACAAACCGATAAATAAACTACTAAATAACGTGACTAACGACAAGTCTACGAGCTAACTTAAGCTAGATAACATTTGGGGTGACCGACTCTTCACTAAGGAATTTTCTAATTCCTAACAATCTCCCCCTAAGGGAGGTCACCCCATGTTTTACATTTTGAATCCTAGCATTCTATTCTTGACTTTGTTCTTGAACTCGTAGACTTGAATTCTTCATTTCCACAATCTTTGTGCTTTTGTAGCGATTCTTCAAAGTCTCGCATAGTTTTGTACTTTTAGTGGAGGCCTTTAATCGATCCACATCTTTGATGATCTTGAGCTTTCTTTGAGATCATCGACCACAAGAAATCTCGGATCACCCTTTATTAAGCTAGATAACATTTGGGGTGATTATTCTTGAAAGGAGCAGCGGGATTTATGATAATGGTGTGCTTCTCAGTGCACTGCTAAGGCAAGCTTGAAATAGAGCTTGAATCTGCTTTCGGCTATAGGATTTTCGGTTTGGGGAAGTCGCCAAAGTCTCACTTTCGGATGGTTCAATTTCTTTATTCGATTCAAGAGCCTCGAATGCTTTGGTGGTGAATGTTTAAGAGATGATGACTTCTATCTTCTCAAAAGATTTCTAGTACACGGCTTATAATGAGTTCTTGATTACGAAGTATCAAAACCAAGAAGGGGAAGGAGACAAGCATCTAAACGCGAGTAAACTTGATGAACTTAATACTTCTAAGTAATTGAAGATATCCGGGAAGACAAATGTTATAACAGCAGAGAAACTCAAGGTTTGACTCATGGCGAGTAAACTTGATGGACTTAATACTTCTAAGTGATTGAAGTTATCCGGGAAAACAAATGTCATGACCGCGAGAGAAACTCAAGGTTTTACTCATCAAAGCGTTTAGTGTTCTTATTTCAACTATGTGGGGAAGAGATGTTAGAGAATGTTTACGAAGATATAAGAGGTACATTGGTGTGTGATGATCTCGATGTTATCGCAATCATCGGGGAGAGAGAATTGTGTACATTGGGGATGCTCACTGTTTTACTTGAGGGCTTAATCTGTGATTCGTAGATATAATCACTTATTCCGGTGTTGACATCCGCAGAGATTGTCACCCGCAGATAATCGATGATTCGACCCTTCTTCAATGTTATCGGTTGTTCTCTCTTTGGGGAATGTGTGTACTGGGTCCTTGAGCTTCATACACGATCATCGGGGAAGAAAGCCATTGTTTACCACAAACAATGGGAGGTGTTTTCCTTCCGGCATGATGTGTATTTGGGAGAGTTCTTGGATATTGGTGTACTTGGGTTCTTGAGCTTCATACACATTCATCGAGGGCGAAAGATGTGAACATTGGGGAGTTGTTCTTCATTACCCTCATGATGTGTATTCGGGAGAGTTCTTGAGCATTATACAAAGAGACCGACCGCATTAATTCAACTACTAGGGTAATTTTCTCTTGACACTTTTTGGAATGGATCGCTTGACGTCATTGAAAAGGAAATTTGAGAAGATTGTTTTATGCGTGGGATGATACGATGTTGTTCTTCTTGTTGATGATATAACCTCGAGCGAAGAATCACGGTGATTATTCTTGAAAGGAGCAATGGATTTATGATAATGGTGTGCTTCTCTGTGCACTGGCTAAGGCAAGCTTGAAATAGAGCTTGAATCGCTCACCTATAGGATTTTCGGTTTGGGGAAGCGCCAAAGTCTCACTTCGGATGGTTCAATTTCTTTATTCGATTCAAGAGCCTCGAATGCTTTGGTGGTGAATGTTTAAGAGATGATGACTTCTATCTTCTCAAAAGATTTCTAGTACACGGCTTACAATGAGTTCTTGATTACAAGTATCAAAACCGGCAAGGGGAAGGAGACAAGCATCTAAACGCGAGTAAACTTGATGAACTTAATACTTCTAAGTAATTGAAGATATCCGGGAAGACAAATGTTATTACACAGAGAAACTCAAGGTTTGACTCATGGCGAGTAAACTTGATGGACTTAATACTTCTAAGTGATTGAAGTTATCCGGGAAAACAAATGTCATGACCGAGAGAAACTCAAGGTTTTACTCATCAAAGCGTTTAGTGTTCTTATTTCAACTATGTGGGGAAGAGATGTTAGAGAATGTTTACGAAGATATAAGAGGTACATTGGTGTGTGATGATCTCGATGTTATCGCAATCATCGAGGAGAGAAAATTGTGTACATTAGGGATGCTCAATTTGTTTTACTTGAGGGCTTAACTGTGATTCGAGATATAATCACTTATTCCGGTGTTGACATCCGCAGATTGTCACCCGCAGATAATCGATGATTCGGCTGCTTCTTCAATGTTATCGGTTGTTCTCTTTTGGGGAATGTGTGTACCGGGTCCTTGAGCTTCATACACGATCATCGGGAAGAAAGCCATTGTTTACCACAAACAATGGGAGGTGTTTTCCTTAGGGCATGATGTGTATTTGGGAGAGTTCTTGGATATTGGTGTACTTGGGTTCTTGAGCTTCATACACATTCATCGTGACGAAAGATGTGAACATTGGGGAGTTGTTCTTCATTACCCTCATGATGTGTATTCGGGAGAGTTCTTGAGCATTATACAAAGAGACCGCGCATTAATTCAACTACTAGGGGAATTGTTCTCTTGACACTTTTGGAATGGATCGCTTTAGGCGTCTGTTGAAAAGGAAATTTGAGAAGATTGTTTTATGTGTGGGATGATACGATGTTGTTCTTCTTGTTGATGATATAACCTCGAGCGAAGAATCACGGTGATTATTCTTGAAAGGAGCGGGATTTATGATAATGGTGTGCTTCTCTGCACTGGCTAAGGCAAGCTTGAAATAGAGCTTGAATCGCTCGGCTATAGGATTTTCGGTTTGGGGGAAGTCGCCAAAGTCTCACTTTCGATGGTTCAATTTCTTTATTCGATTCAAGAGCCTCGAATGCTTTGGTGGTGAATGTTTAAGAGATGATGACTTATCTTCTACAACGGGTCGCTTGATATCCTTATCTCGGTACTCGTATCATCATCTTCTTTTACTATATCATCTTCTCTATCTTTGTATATATTTATCAAAAAACAAAATACAAAAATATAAAACCAAGAAAAAGAAAATAGAAAAATATAAAATCAACAAAAACCCATAAAAATCAGAAAATTTGAAAAAGACCAAAAAAAAATATTGTTTTTTCTAAGACATGTCTTCTGGTATCGATAACATCTACGGTCTTAGAAATGTCATTCAATAATGGCACGGGACCATAGATGAAGTTCGAGCAGGAGGTGTAAATATTCTTTTCTAAACATGTCTCTAAATATGGCTTGCGATTACTTATCAGTAACTCGTGCTTTAAACTATGGCTTGCTATTATTTACGATAGCAACCCGCTCTTTTAAAGAAAGGAAAGTGCTTCGCTAAAATTTTCAAATATTTCGTGCACTTATCCTAAAAACAAATTTGAGGAAAGTATGTCGAAGGATCATTGCCCTACACAAATGTTTTTCCGTCTAAAATTCTTGAGAAAATATTTGGTGTTTTCAAAATGGTGGTAAATGAGTTGCTTTAAAACAATCGGTTTGAGTTTTTGTTAAATTTGCAAACTCAATCAATGACTTGACACTTTTAAACTCTTGAGAAAAATGAGTCATTGATTGAGGGGATAATGTTTTCAAATCTATATCATCTAACGAGCTTTCTTAATTATCCTCGTGCTTAATTAAAAATGATATTTGCACGTGTCGAAGGACTAGGAATTTAGGATATGATTGTTAGGTTTAGATGATTAGAGTTTGATTAACACATAAACCCATGCCATATATGAATTGATTGATATGTTGGATTGACTTTTATTAGTCGATTCTTGTTTGGGTGATGTCGACCACCATATATCTCAGATGTATGTTCACTAACGTGTGCGGTATATTGGTATAAGAATGTTCGATCCGGATCCCACTATTGATGATGATTGGATGCCGAAGGAAAGGGTAACGATATCTTGGATTGACAAATGAAGAAACGGAGCTTAAGCGGACTTCAATGGAGAGTTGGCATGAAATGCAACGTAAGAGGTCTCCTTGCATTAGCGGATGGTTTTCTTCAAAGTGATTGAAGAAGCGAGCTTAATTTGACCTCGGTTGGCATTCAAAATGCAACGTGAAGAAGTCTCACCGCATCGAGAGACGGTTTTTCTTCCAAACCCTACGGCAACAACAACGAAGCTTCTCAACCACCTAACGTATCTTTGTGCGGATACCATTTTAAACAATTTTGAATAATGTGATTAAATTGTTTTGAAAATGGAAAATATTGTTTTGAAAATATATTGGACTAATTTTGAAAATCACCGGACTTCATTTTATCAAAACTTGAGTCACTCAATTATCGACTACGGTCATGGATTGAGGGAGAGTGATTTAAAATAAAATATTTTCAAACGATATTTCTTCACAAAAGTTCCGCTTCATACAATATAAGTGGTGATCTAAAGATTTAATGTTATGTCATGGTATGATTTTTCTTTAGAATCAAGGTCTTTCAAAATGAATTTTTTCATTCTTCTTTGATTGTGAAATTGTTTTATTTTACTAAAGATCTCTTAAAAACTATCATACGACACTAACAATCTTTAATGTCTTAAAATGGTCCTTATCATCATTTTTCAAAATTAAATCTTGCCACGTCTTTCCCAAATTTTTATAAATGATTTAAATCAATTGGGATCACAAATCTCAAATGGTTTGATATTTACGATCGGGGTAGAGATCGTGTTTTAAATCTCAAATCATTTTTAAATGGAATTGGTTTTAGTCCTTTATAGGCACTCCCGCCTCCATGTGCCAAACGATTTCAATATACATAATGCACATGTTGAGGAGGAGGATTTATCCAAAACCGGATGAGTATTTAAACAAGGCCACATTTTCTCCCATGTTTTCCAAACTGATTAAATCACTTGAGATCCAAAATCTCAAAGAGTTTGATATTTTGATCGGGGAGAATTTGTGATTTAATAATGAAATTTGATAAAGGTGATCGTTTTGATTCGGTTGTGCGGTTGCTCTCTCATATGTGCTAAGCGCTTTCGAATCTCGAAACACATATTGAGGGAGCAAAACCATCGAGGTACAAAAGTTTTTTAAAAGAGATTCATAAAGTACCTTGATTGTGTTTTAAATGGTTTCTTAATGGCTTATGTGTTCGTGGATGTGCTTCAAAGAACTCTTGCCTCTATGTGATAAAAATGATTTCAAATATCCTATGCACATATTGAGGGGAGAATTTTACCATGAAAATCAAATGGCTTTTTCAGTATGAAAATTGTGATCAAAGAAAATATTTCAAAGTCCTCTTGCCTCCTTGTGCTAAACAATTTCTAAATCATACGCACATGTTGAGGGGGAGTTTTTCTAAATGATCAAAACTATTAAGGTACAAAATGCTTTGATCTCGTATCACAAGTACCTTGATTGGTTTTCCAAATGATTTTTCAATTGGTTTCGAGAAGGAATGAACAATACCAAAAGACCGACCAAATTTACTTTATGCATGGTGTTATAAGGATGGTTAGGTTAGGTATTTGTTCCCACGATCCGCCAGAACCGGAGGGATCTACCCAGGGACAATTCACTAGATAGTATAGAGTCCTTAGGTATATTGAAAAAAGGAGAAAAATGAGAATATGGGAAGAGTGCGGACTGAGACAGAGCTAGTCTTGGAATAAACCCAACAAGGTTCTAGTAATGAAGTCTCGGTAAGCGAAGGGGTTGAAGAATGAAAAAGAACCGAATGTGAAAAGGGTGAAAAGAAATAGCCTCCATCAATTCAACCTTAGGGTAAACCGGGTTCAATACATATACTCTTGGTGGTTACTAAGGTAACGCGGTATTGAAGACAAGGCGTCATGGACCCGGTGGACGCCAGCACTAAACTTCCCAAGCCACTCAAGTTCCTCTTAAAAGGGCTTGTTTCATTCTCACGGGAACCGACATTATCTATCGATTTTCTCTTAGAGATTGTTGATATTGAAGAAGGAGACCCTCTCCTAGTCTCCGACACGGGGACCAAATGTGCACTATTGAGTCTAGAGCCAAGAGATCATCCACAATATCTCGTTAGGACACTAAATTCTTGAAGACTTGCTTTTCACACAATGTGGAAAGTAAGTATATATTAAGAGTCCCACGCATTATCCTTGTGGTATTGCGGAACATCCGAGTGATATGTAAAAATATTCACAATGAAGATGGAAATCCTTCAGAGCCAACATCTAACAAGCTCTTGGTGGGTGACATGTGAAATCTTGCAAAAGATCAAGCTTGTGACAAGCGGATAGAAACGATGGGGCGATTCAATCTTGAATCAACCTTGGTCCGAGAATGGAATTGAAGAATACTTTTGGAAAAACCGTTCGATGTGCAAACCTTCTTTTCTCTAGCACGTCGAATGTGTATTCATTTCAAATTCAAAAGTATATCGATTGAAAAATACTTTTAGAAAAACCGCTCGATGTGCGAATCTCTTCTTTTCGCTAGCACGTCGAATGTGTACTCATTCTCCAATACAAAAGTATTTTGATTGAAAATTGATCTTTCTCATAAAACCTTCGTTGTATTGCAAAACTCTTTCTTCAAGCAATACGCGATTGTTTTTCAAATCATTTTCATCAATCGGTGAATCTCAATTATTTGGTTCACTCACTCCGTGTTGTCTTCTTTGAGACGTTCGGTTTGAGAACGACTAGAACATTGCGAAACCACGTCAAGGAGATTCTTAGGAATCCTACGATCACAAAAGATTTATCTTGATCAGCGGGAACCGTGGGCGTGTACCTCAATTCGGTGAAGTGATCAAAGACACTTTCGTGTGTTTTATTGCTAATCTGTTGTTTGCGGTACATTTGACGGTTGCGGTGATCGAAATTGAGGAGTCAATCAAAGCCGCATGCTCACAAAGATCCACACTTAATTTGAAGAAATCATGGTGGTGCATATTTACATAACACGGCTCGATATTTCATACTATGCTTATGCTTCACTGCGCAAATATCATGAACCGATAAGGCTTCCGCTACTCGATGGAAAGATGTCATGATTCAAAAGTGTGAGCATGTCGGTCCAAAAGTCACAACTTCACATGATGGCAACACAATAAAGGGTGATCCGAGATTTCTTGTGGTGATGATCTCAAAGAAAGCTCGAAGATCATCAAAGATGTGGATCGATTAAAGGCCTCCACTAAAAGTACAAAACTATGCGAGACTTTGAAGAATCGCTACAAAAGCACAAAGATTGTGGAAATGAAGAATTCAAGTCTGAGTTCAAGAACAAAGTCAAGAATAGAATGCTAGGATTCAAAATGTAAAACATGGGGTGACCTCCTTGGGGAGATTGTTAGGAATTAGAAAATTCCTTAGTGAAGAGTCGGTCACCCCAAATGTTATCTAGCTTAAGTTAGCTCGTAGACTTGTCGTTAGTCACGTTATTTAGTAGTTTATTTATCGGTTTGTAGCGTAGAATAGTTTAGTGCAACACCGTGGAGGAAGGACGGTCTTTACCCACTGTATCCACGATCCACAGCCGATGGGAGGTCGTATTTCATGTAACTATAAATACCCTTCCATCCATGGAAGGGGTGGTGCTTCAATTCAATCTAACCTTTCATTTGTGTAAACCTCTAGCAAGAACACCCTCTCTCTCTCTACTTTCTCTCTCTAAAATGGAAAACATGTATTTTGATCTCCCAAGACCACCCGAATCATCTAACACAATAAAAATAACGATCCTACAAAGAACGAAACTATGATCCAGGACTTATCGCCGGCGAGAGAGACCGTTTCGTACCACGGCTGAACCGCGAACAACGGACTCTCTACGACCTTTGTCATGGATGCGGTTTTGAACAACAAATAGGAACTTATATTTGTATATGGCCATGGAGGAGCAGGAAAGACATTCGTTTGGAAAAGCATAATATATGCACTAAGGGCGCGTGGAAGATTGTTCTTGCGATTGCTTCTTGAGAATCGCCGCTTACATTACCATCCGGTCGCACGGCCCATTCCGGTTCAAGCTTCCTCCGATGTTACAAACGAATCAATGTGTACTATAAAGAAACATCTTGACTGGCGAAGCTACTTATAAGCGATGTTGTTATTTGGGACGAGGCCCTATGAGTGACGAAGGTGTTTGAGGCTCTTGACAGGGCGTTCGAGATCTTCTAGGCGCTCCATCGCGGGTATTTGGCGGCAAAGCGGTGGTTCTCGGCGGCGACTTGAGCGAGCGTTACGGTCAAGAAACGAGCCACGAAGCGACAAATCATATCCTCTTGCATTACGGTCTTATCTCCGAACTACTTCAAAGTCCATCGCTAACGGAAAATATGAGGTTAGGCTGCTGCGATCGGCCGTGCGACCACTCGAAGATATAACGATGTTCTCTCGATGGTTCTTTGGATATAGGTGGCGGTGTCATTGGAGAAGACGACGGCGTGGATCGAGAAAATGCTTGTGGCCGCATACGACATGTATCGTATCACGACTCGAAAAATGCCGACAAGAACTCATTGACTTCATCTACGACAATGACGTATTACAAACACCAAGCGCGAAACCTTGCAAGAGAGAGCTATTATACATCCTAAGAATGACATCTGCATTCTATAAATTCGGCTATTTTGCAAGCGGCGGCGGTGTCGCCCATACCTACGCCCGATCGGCGAAGCCATTCAGCGGGGAGCGGCGGTGCCGCGAGAGTTGTTATATCGGTGAGTATCTTAACACGCTATCATTTCTTTGGTATCCCGCCCATAATCTTAATTTGAAAAAAGGCGCTGTTATCTTTATACGCAATCTTAACCAACAGGAGGTCTATGCAATGGAGCGAGAATGATCATAACACGGATGCTTGCGAAGGTCACGAAGCAAAATTATTATCGGCACCGAATGTTACGAAAGTGTTTATTCCACGGATAATGCTATTCAACGAGACGAGCAACTACCGTTTATATTCAAGCGTAAATAGTTTCCGATTAAAGTTTGTTGTCGATGACCATTAACAAAAGCCGGGCCAATCCTTGAATAAAATAGCGTTTACTTACCCGAGCCAATATTTGGGCACGCCAATTGTATGTTGCCCTTTCAAGAGCCACGTCCCGGCGAAAGCTTACGGATTCTAGCAACCAATCAACCGGGCAAACCTTCTAATACGATGAAAAATATCGTGTACACAGATTTTCTAGAAAATATTGTCAGAGACGAGGTTTTTTTCATAGCGATCTCGGATACTGTTACGTGTTTTCTTGCAATTTCTGTGCATCGTGGTAGTCTACCAGTCGTTGCTTATTTGTGGCTTTTCCTTATTATTTTCAGCTGAGAGTTGCATAGCAAGTACATAGACAAACGATAGTTGTTTTGCCTTTTAGAGTTATTAGGCCATTACATGTATATTACCAAAGTTTTTAGACCTGAGGTTTCATGTAAATTGACTTGCTTTTATAAGACTTCCGTACTTTAGTTCCCCGCCATGCATTCTCCCGTATAGTTGCTTTAGTTACGCCTCTCTCTACACTTATATGCGCGGTTTATAAAAAAGATCTGCATTATTGCGTTCTGGGTCCAATCTTGTGCACTTCCACGACCTTTTCGTGCGTCTTTATATCCGGACCTAGGTCGTGACCGGGCATTCCGTGACTTATTATATCGAGATGCAGCAAAGCAATAATCGCCTCTTCGTATGTACTAGCAATATACTTTGCATCTTAAGGTGAATAAACATTGCCTTGTCTCTTATCGTCGGTCACCGTAATCGACTTGATATGTTTCCGTTTACTATCTAACACGGTTCCAATGCATGCTCCTTTACCATTACATTTACCCATATATTTTACGTATACTTGCGCCACGTGTTGGTATTTGTGCGAGGACATGTCCACTAGCCAACGATTAGTTCTTGTGACAAAGTCTGTTGGCAAAAGGCTATTCTGGACCTCGAAATTGTTTAGTCTCAAATATCAAACCATCCGATATAGGGAAAGCATTCGAGTTAGAGTGTATCGTAAATGGTATTATTTCGCTTTCATGATGCAAAACCGCCCATTTGACTTTCATATTGCTTGATCAAACGGTAACATTACATGACGAAGTTACTCGGACGCATGCTTCGCATACTAATCGCTTACATTTGTTTTCTCCGTACCTTGCGGGGAGGAGCGATCTGACGTCGTCGAACCAAAAGAGCGGAACCGTTTTGAAAACGCTCTTCAAATGGCCAGCGCGTACACTATAATCGGATTCGGATTAATGGATGCTAGGAAATGGATGCGAGACTCTTCCAAACAATTTCGTGCTCATGCTAGGAAAACTAAGCGGCGTGCGACCATTCTTAGAAGCTCCTTTTCACAACATTACTTCAATTTCGCATCGTTTAATGAATTACCTATGCGGCGGATCGAAATAGCGTTATTCGGCGGTACACCTAAGTTACATTGTTTATTTCACGTCACTATCCATTTTTAACATAACGTCCGTATTTGCAGTTACATAGCTTGCGTCCTCCATATGGGTGACCTTCCATGACGGTGCGGGAATCGAGACCAATTGTATGGAGAGATATCGTCTGCGCAACTTAGAGTATGTTAAATTAGCTAATACTTCTTTAATGGCATTATTCGCCTCCCATACTAATACTGTTAGTGTTCGCGAGAGGTAACACGAGTTCGTTTTACTTTATGGAATGAAAAGGCTCGAGACTTTGACACGGACTCTTCGACAAAGAGCCAAAGCCAATCTGTCATGGTTGTTACTTCTGCTTGGTCAATACATACGGAGGTATTCGTTGCTTCTAGCGTTCGTTCACCTATGAATTACACCAACCTATTTCAATTACCGTTTTCATAAACACAGTCTGCAACTCTCGATCTTGTCGCAACTTACTACTATATGAACCCGGCGATTCGAAACCGAATACATACTAAGCATGTAAGTTTCTCATCGTGAGCGACATCTGCACCACATTTAACCACGTGTCGATTAATACAATAAAATGCGGATACATCGTGACCATTGTTGCGATTCGATGTATTAGCCACTTCCTTTCTTCTTAAAATTCCCACTCTTTTGCGATATCTGTTTCCGGTACAACGACTTATTATACAAAACATTCGGTCGCGAGATACGATGATATTCAACAAGAAAATCTAGAAATAGGGCGACAATAGATGAGTCATTGCGAGAAGACCAGCGCAATCAAGCGGTAACTTTCAAACATTGTCAAAAAAGCGGACTAGCGAAAAATACACTAATTACCTATTCATTTTATCGAAATGTAAGGTTTACTGATCATTACCCGATGCTCATGGTACGTTCTCGATGACAGGCGTGGTTTTTTCCGTTGCAAAACTGCCACTACAAAATCTCGACGATCGTCCGCACGACCCACCGCCGCCACGAACCCCACGAACAAGCGATTACGGTATGTGCCGTACCTTATAATAGCCCATTGTCGCGGCAATTACATCGTTCATGACGATGAATCGCACACCTATTCATTTTTCGACTTTGAATTTGTTATTTCGCATTACTCCTTGAATATTCATCTCGACAAAGACCGGATCGTTGATACTTACATGTTTCAAAGAAGCACATTCAATGGTGCCGAATGCAATAAAGTAGTATCGAACAAGAAAACGTGGATCCGTACATATTGCCCTCTGCTCTTTGCGCACTTGAAGGGACAACACATCTGTTTCGGTGCACTACGCTCGGAATCAACAAAAGAAAACCGGTTTTATCCTCGACGCTATGGAAAGTGGAACGCATCTGGCGATAGATGCGGATTAGAAAAAAATGACGACTTTAGCGAAGTGTTACACATGATAACAACGGCGGAAACACTACAAGTGCCAGCAATGACACCCATTCAAAGCGGACATGTGAAGGCAGAGCATACGCCACCGTCGGCGCCTCCTTGAGATCTTGCAAGTGCTCGCTATAACTTCTCGGGGAAAAAACAAAGACATACGGTCGGGCCCGGCGTGCGGAGAGGAGGCCATCGGTTCGTGGCGACTCTTGAAGATGACACATATGATCGACCAACCCGGTGCGAAAAAGACAAAGAAGGAATAATTTTGTTGGCGTGAAAGTATGTATAATAGTTTAGTCGTTCTGAAGCGAGCTCTCATTAGCGATTATCTTTTCTATGCCCTTTGCGTAACTTAATAGTAGAAAAACCACCGTGTATGTCCATGCGACGAGCGTCAGCGACATTATAACGCCGCACAATTCGATAATGTAGATTGTAAATTAAAAAGCTTGCTATTATATTACGCTATGTGCCATGTATGAAAACCGATTGCCATGTTTTATATGTTATTGCTCATACCAAATGCATTATATCTGACCACACAAATAACAACAATAAACCTACGAATAGTTGTGTCACTATACTCTTAGCATTCTAAACTCCCACTTATATTACAATAAACCACGACGGTTGTTACATAGACATAGTCATCATACAAACACCAAGAAAACAACAACACGATATCACGGTGATGAGGCAGTATACCGACAATATAATTTTCTTTACAAAATTCACACGGAACGCGTACGCCTGAAAACAAAATACGCCTAATCAAAATGCGGCGCCTTATACAAAATTAAATTTTATAGTTTCTCTAAAACATTTACTCCGTTTTCGTTAAAAATTTGCCGCGAAACCCGTGTACCCGAAAATACAAAACGCCCCGCCGCAGCGCGGCGGACCCGAAGCAATCCTTGTTTTTTAAAAAATCGCAAACTTTGCGATTTTTATGGGTATTTTGCGTTTTGGAAAAAAAAATTGGGTATTTTGTGAATTATGTTTGTAAAAATGCTTATTTTCGTCATTTTCTCATAAAAAATTCAATCCAATTAATCCCCGATTAATCTTGCCTAACCTAAGTTAATCATTGGCGATATCCGATGACCCGGCTAACACATATCGATTTTTGCAACTTTAGACTCCTAGTCTCCTAGTACACATACCAACGTGGTTTAAACATATTATATAAAATATTGAAAAAAAAAAAAAAAAAATAGTCAAAGATTAATTTAATAACACCATGTTGTTTGTAACTTGTAAGCATGCCATTTAAATATTGTGCGTCTTCTGCCTACCTTTCTTTTGTCATGGCACGCATCTCGTGTAAAAAGAAATAAATTTTTACATTTGAGTATTCGACTATATTTTAATCTGATTTTGGGTCATAAGTTTTTTGCTGGTTAAGTATAAAATTGGCATTATCTGGCTGTTGCAATGTTATTGTTCATGTAGACATGAAACGCGTCACATGTGTTATTAAAAAAGACAAATTTCTCTGTTACCACTTCGTTAATCTCTATCCCAAAAACAAACAGAAAATCTGATATATATCCATTTCCTAGTTAATTTTGTTTCTGGTTAAAAAATGGTTCACCAGAATATGGTGATTATATTTCAACAGTTTTTATTAATTTCATAGATCATCTGCGTAAGCACAAGTACTATTCATCAACTCGCGAAATACATAATGCTGTAGTGTTTTAGGGTTTATGGATGGTTAGGCACTGATACCATGCAAGTGCGTAAATGTCAATATCTCATTAATCATAGAATCCGAGTACATAAATAGAGATACATGGACTAATCTAGAAACCGGGCTTTAGCCCAATACACAATGTATAACCCAACTACACAAACTACAGACTAACAAATGCTAGTCAAGATGTGGAAATAATATAAGAATACAAGATTACCATATTACAATTTACAATGTTGTTTGCTTAGCATACATCACTTAATCGATCACATGGCAGAGATAAATATGTTTCTCAAGAGTAATCAGGTGATATAGGTAAGGGCATTCACATGTCTCACTCAAGTTGAAAAACCATGTCAATTAAGCAAGCGAAAACCACCGGATTTTATTCTAACAGTATACAAGGCGCGTAATAGGTGTCTAATCAACCCAAACAGTTGCGAGTTTGGTACATGGCATCCACGTTAGCAATAGCATGTAAAGGTTTCAACGCTGAAAGAATATTTCCGGCAAGGATTACTAAGTTATAGGAACTATTCGCGTACTTATACATTTATGCACAATAAAAGAGGGAAGTAACTAATTCGTGGGTCAACTTCACACGACCCGATTCATACACCTCTAAGTAAAAAATTATATATGATAATGCTCAAATAAAGTACTCAAACATGAATCTATCAAACGAAATATTAATGTAACTAAACAAATATGTAAATTTGAATTGACATCTAATCAAAAATAGCTTCTTCTTTTTTTCTTCTTCTTTTTTTTTTTTTTTTTTTTTTTTTCCAAAATAGAACTTAGAATAAAAGTTGTATTCTAGCCATATTTTGTAGTTCATGAGATGAAATGAAAGGGTGGTTAAAAATGGGCTCCTTATCCTCATACACATCCAACAAAACAACACAAAAAAATTGCAAACAAAAAAACATACACAAAGGTGTTGAACCTCAGTCTTAATTTTTCTCATCATAAACAATGGCAGAAGCTATAATGAGCTTCAAAATCATCAACCCTCATATCCATAATAAGCCATCTTTCAATGCAACAAGATTGGAATCAAAATCAGTAATTATTCTAAAGTTTAATCTCATTTACCATGCATGAAGTATTTATATCATTGTACTTATATTCATGTTTTTCTATTTTCAGCTCAGGCAAATTTCAGGCTCAAGATTCCTCAATGGCTTCCATTTGGTAATTAGCTTATATTCATCAACATGTAATTTATGAAATTATGATTCTTTGGATAATGGAGTTATTAGTTATATAAACATGTATTTGCAAGATAGATGACTATAAGGCAAAAAAAATTATTAATTAATGTCTTCTATAGGACAACTAGCTTCTAGTCACCCTCATTCAAATCATGGTGGTTATTACTTATTACTATTAATCTTTTGATATGAGGTGCAATAGTTAATACTCCCTCTTTCTTGACTTGAAAGTTTAACTTGTATTAGCAAGATAGACCATAGTAATCTATTTTTTATTTTATTTTTTCATTCCAAACATCCATTGTCCCTCCTTTTATATCTTTATTGTTCTTGTTAAATATGTAGATTAATAAAAGAAATGGAAGTATATCATTAGCATAAGTCAGAAACTAAAAAAGTTAGTTTGACTATTTGAATCTGTATTACTACACAACAACAACATACCCAATCCCGTCAAGGCGTGGTTACCGTGGTATGGGGGAATCTGTATTACTAGACATTAGAAACTATTGTACAGTAGTTTGCAAGAATATATGCTACTTGGCGGATTTGCCCAACATAGGTCCAATATCGTATACGTAAGTCGCTTGTTTGACTTCATAAGTCAAAAGTACTTAATATGACACACAACTGAGACAATATGGTGATGGCATGACTACTTCCTACAATCCTACCCAAATGAAAAAATACTCATTCTTGATTTCTTGAGAGAAAAGGCGTTTTTTGCTTTCTTTTAACAAATCTAATGAACACAGCAATCTGTTGGTGAAGATATGAAAAGGAGTAGATTGAACGCTCTACCAGATTTGACACTAATGGCAGTTTTAGTTGAACACATGGAAGGTCAAAGAGACCTCATCACCCACAAATCTATATGGCATCTCACTGATCAACAAATCAAGAACATATGTCAGTCTTACTTGGTTTTCTTTGGTCATTCAAATCATTTCTTACAATCGATATAAATCGTTGTTCTATTTTTGTTTTTCAGATACTTTGTACATCATGTTCACGGTTTGGGGTTGTTGCTTCTTTGGCGCAACAAAGGTAAACAAATTCAGACATTTGCCCATAATTAAGTATCAAGAGAGGGATACAGGATACTTAATACCATGAATTATGTTTTAGGATCCGTATTATGACTCAGAACAATATAGGAAAGATGGAGGAGATGGAACTGGGCATTGGGTCTATGAAAAGGTAACGTCAGTTTATACACCTTTTTAAGATATGTCATGCAATGAATATGGTTTTGCTGCATTTGTTTACGATGATACATTGTATTTGTTACAGCAAGATGATATAGAAGAAAAGGCGAGAGCAGCATTATGGCGTGAAGAGTTGATAGAAGAGATTGAGCAGAAGGTTGGAGGGCTCCGTGAGTTGGAAGAAGCCAAAGAGGAGGAGCTCGTCAAATGATCAAAAATTATTTAGGGTTGAATATTGTTTATACGTACATATCAAGAGCTCAAAACTGTTGTTGAATATGAAATTAACATGAAAGTTTATAATGCTTAGATAGCTTTATGTAAAAGATGGACCATTTTATGTAACGGGTATGCCCAGATTAACTTTAATTTGTTCTTCTATCTGATCTTGAATAGGTCAGATAGAGATGCAGTAACGCACACTAACGCACTAACAACAGTGGATCGTATCCTTAAAGCCATGTCCTAACATACACATAAGTCGTGATCCTCTGCTCCTGAATACAAGGCGGGTCTAAACCCGATTGTCACAGCCAGTCTTGGACCTGTCCTTTTTTTGAGGTAATTTAGTATAATATGTAGTTTGTAAGTTAGTATTCTTGGGGTTACATTTTGAGCACATAATTATCATTGTAATATGATGTAGCGGCTATAACACATTTTACTTTTTAATAATAGAAACTGATTTAAGTTTTGAGTGTTAACATATGCTGATAAGCACAGATTAAGTAACAATTATAGCAATAACAATTATAGCAACTTCATTTGTTTGGTGGTCTGGTCTAAATTGGGCTTGGTCGTATATAGGCATATTGTTCGTGTAACACCACAAACTGGTCTTGATAGGACCAAAATTTAAACAGAAATCTCAAATGTCCTTGTTTGGGCTAGTCTGAGTCTTTATCCGAGGCTAGTGCCATCTCCGAGAAATTGGAGGCCCTTAGCGAAAATTTAAGCAGGGCCTTCAATAGTTAACACTAAATAAAAAGTTTCGGCGTATTCAAACTAGCTACGTTAAAAGCGTCACACCTTTGACATTGTTTGATGCAGAATCTACATTCAAATGTTTATAGTTAATTTGCTTCAAAATAAACTGTAGACCGGTCTTATGAAAAAATAACCATAAATTTATTCAAATAAAATTCAAATAACACAATCAAATTCTTTATAGTTGATGACGTATAGTATATTCGGTCATGAACCCGATTAAAGTCCAACACTAACTTAGTCAAGACTGGCCCAAGGCTAAGCCGATAAATGTTTGGGCTCACGAAGGCCCAAACCCAAATCTATTCTGGGATAAATATCGATATCTCCTATGTTTGTAGATAATTTCTCCAACCGACTTAGGCGGGATACTGCCGAAGGTTGGGAACACGAACCAACAAGGATTCCGTGCGTATATAAAGGAATCCCATCCCACGTTAAAGGTGCGATGTCAAACCCTAATTCTCCGGAACCCTAAATCGATTACTTACTCACGGAGGAGGATAATCGTGGGAGACAATCCGAGGTAAGCCTAACGGTGTTTTACGTCTCTTAGTGCGCATGTCTCGGCAACAATCATTAATTGGTGCGAGGCCGGTGCCCAAACAAGGAACGCCTAACTTTTGTATAAACAAGTGGCGCCATCCGTGGGACCATTCACTAAGAACTAAGAACTAGAATGACGAAGCATGGAAATCGGCGATCGTAACGGATCTTACGGAAAGAAGCGCATGCTTGGGTTCGGTTTCAAGCAAACCTCAGGACAACCAAGGTTGCTAAAACCGAGGATCGAGCCAAGATTTGGTCTTCCTACGGTGGAACCACGCTCGGGGACAACCCAGCCACGGCGACCACCGCTAGCGCAGAGATCCATCACGCTCCTTTTGCCACTCCATTCCAAACGGTGGTGGAAACAAATTTTACAAAAGCACCGATGCGCTGATAAAAATAAGGGTATAGTGGTGGGCGATACTCCTACTCTGTAAGGGTTGTGTCGAACTAGCGCCCGATGAGTTCGTATCACAAAACTACGAAACCACAGCCGCTTCTTATGGAAAAGGAGGCAAAGAAGAGGTCGGTCGAGTCTGCATGCGGACTTGATTTCGCCCGAGTTTGAAACATCCCCATCGCCGTCGGAAGGAGAAGCGCGGGAGGGATAGCCGCCCTCAAAGGTGTTTAATGTAATCGGGAGGAGAATTGAGGATGATGAGACATCCAACGCGACAAGATCGGGAAGAAAGTGAGGAGGATGAGCAGCGTCTGGGTGTCCTTGCCGGACTTGGTGGCCGGAGAATTGGGATGCACTTTGGCGGCGATACTCCCAGTGATAGCCTTCAAGTCCAGTTCGAGGGGCGGTCGGTATGGCCAAGAAAGAAAAATTCATCTTCGATAATTTCTCGGACAACGAGGATAGCGATCACAGGACATTGGAAGTCCGAAATGTATATAATGACCAAGAGGAGGAAGATATATCTCTCCGTGGCGTCGTCGGAAGGTGGATCGTTCACTGACGCATCGGTGATTTCTCGAGAGAACAAAAGGAGGCGCATGCCCGCCAATGTGAAAACCTATGGCGGACGGTGATCCCGATGATCACCTAAAATTTTTGAATCGGCCGCTACAATTGAAAACGGCCACACACAGATGGTGCCACATGTTCAACTCCACGCTAGTAGGAAGTGCGGAATCGGTTCAACAAGCTTCCACGCAGAAGCATCAATGGCTTTGAAGAATTGAGAAGGCGTTCGCTAAACTTTACTCAACGAAAAAGTGTGCAAAAACCCCATTGAACTCGCCAGGTCAAGCAGTAGCCAAGGGAATCCATGCGCCTTTATGGAGCGCTTGAGGATGAATGCATGCAAGTTAAAGCGTGTCTGAGGTGCTCAAAATCTCGGGGTTCATGAGCGGGATCAAGAACCCATAACTTATCAAGAGGTTGAGCGACAAGATTCCCCAATCCTTTGATGAGGTCATGAAACGCACACGGTCTTTCGTCGAGGAGAAGCCGCGCGTGAATAGCAAGAAAAGCTACTCGAACTACCGGTCACAGGAACAACCTGGGAGACAATCCACTTACCGGAGTAGCAACCGTAACAGGAACTATCGTAACCAGGGGAGTGGGCGGGACAATGACAAGTATATCCCGCTGACAAAGACTCCAAAGGAGATACTTGCAACAGAAGGAGCAAACTTCCCAAGACCTCCACCAATGCGCACTCCGGAGGATCGGCGCGTAGGAGGTGGGTATTGCGACTATCACGAACAGAAGGGCCACACTACTAATGAATGTGTCCAGCTACGCCAACTCATCGACAAACTAGTCAAGGAAGGTCGACTGGACCATTTGGTCAAGAATATCAAAGAAGGGAAAGATAGACAAAAGACTGGGAACAAGAAGGAGGGGCCCAAGGATAAGGCCGATACTATTTACATGATACAATCATGGCAAAGAATAACTAGGCAAAAAGTCGGCGAAGTTTTCCCATGGAAGTGCAATCACTTTCCTACATTGACTACGAACAACGCAGCGTAGAGCCGCTTATCATCGAAATTAATGCGGGGTCACGACATCCACGCATGTATATTGATGGTGAAGCATCTGCAAATATAATGTCTGAACAACGCTTCAAACAAGCTGCGCCGGAGATCGCGGTCGGTTGAGCCGATCGCGGCAGCTCGATCGGCTTCACAGAAAAAGATATGGCCTATGGGGCAATTCGACTACTAGTTAGGTAGGAAATAACGACCACTCTACAACATGGCTGAATTTTATGGTAATCAAATCCCCCTCGCCATACAATGGCATTATCGGAAGACCGGGGATATCAGCCATACGTGCAGTCCCGTCTAAAGCACACGGGATGCTTAAATTTCCAGTGGAAGGAGGTGTCGTTACCCTCTACAATGCTGCCGTACTACCTCAAGAGTGTAACGCAGTCACATGCGAAACGACACCCATCACAGCACAACGCACAACCAAAACTCCAAATCTGAAGGTAGCCATTCATCCCGATTACCCGAGCAGAAATATCGATGGGAGGATCAGCGTCGGACAACGGCAAAGCGGTGTGCGCACTCTTGCAAAAGAACCTTGACATCTTTGCATGGGGCCAAACACATGATGCGGGGTGCCACGTTCAATCCGAGAACATAAGTTGAGAATCCGACAAGGATACTCACCTATACGCCAAAAGCGCGCCGGTTCTCGGGCGCGCAGCAATCTGGCAGAGTACACAAACTAGTGGGCGGGAATCATGCGGAAGTCTACTACCATGGCGGCTTTCCAACCCGGTTATGGTAAAGAAGAGCGATGGTAGGATTTGGATGTGCGTGGACTTCACCGACCTAAAGAAAGTATGCCCACAAGATCGCTACCCATTACGAGATAGGCGGAAAATAGAGTCTTTGTGTGGATATTCATTAAAGTGTTTTCTCGATGCATACAAAGGATATCATCAAATCCGGATGGCTAAGGAGGACGAGGAAAACGGCCTTCACACAAGCCAGGCGTCTCATCACTACACAAAATGCCCTTTGGCATGAAGAATCTGACGCCACCTATCGTGATTAGTAGATAATGCTTTGAAAAACAATTGGGCCGCAACCTAGAGGTCTATGTTGATGACACGGTCATAAAGAGCCATCTTGAAGATGAGTTAGTGCGTGATATTGAGAAGCGTTCAAAACTCTACGAGATCAACATAAAGTGAATCCCAAAAATGTACCTTGAGCGCTCCATCAAGGCATGTTCTGGGATACCGATAGAACTGACGGTATAAAACCGTGTCGAGAAAAGACTAAGGCCGTCATTGAACTTCCTTCACCGCAAGACGTTGAAGGAAGTCCAATCTCTCAACGGAAAGTCGGCGGTCTAAGCGATTCCTATCCAAGTCGACAAACAAATCATTACCCTTTTCAAAACACTCAAAAGTGTATAAAAAGGGTGATTTCCGTGGACTACGGAGGCGAAGAGGCCTTCACACACACAAACAACACACAGCAACGCTCCCACACTTGTCGCACCTCGACCGGGGAAGAGTTGATTATGTATTTATCGACAAGCGATGGGCGATCGGTGTGATGTTACTAATAGATAGGGATTGATACAAACCCCGTCTATTTTGTAAGCAAGGCGCTCAAGAAGACGGAGATGAACTATAGCGCCATGGAAAAATTAGTTACGGCATTGGTGTTTCTTTGCTAAACGGCTACGCGAGTACTTCAGCGCGCCCAATAGCGGAATCACGGACCAACCGATCAAGAAAATCATCTCCAAGCCCGATGCATCGGGACGGCGCAAAAATGAAGTGTGTTGATCGGTGAGCATAACATCACCTCTGAGACCACGAATGCGGTAAAAGGCGGATACTCGCAGACTTCATCATTGAAAAACCGAGACATCGATGGCGCACCGCACAAGTACAAAGGAACTACCGACTCCATGGATCTTGTTCACGATGGATCCTCTTGCGTAGATGGGTCGGGGCGAGCCTCATCCTCACAAACCTGAAGGAATGGAATTCACTTACGCTGCGTTTTGAATTCCGACAACAAATAACGAGGCGGTATGAAGCCACAATAATTTGGACTACGCATTGCATCTCGAATGGGTGTCTGTGACCTAGAAGCGAACGTAGATTCGGTGGTAGCCAACCACGTGTTGGGTGAGTACGTAGCCAAGGAGGAAAACATGATTGATGACTCGACAAAACCAAGGCATTAATTCAAAGCTTTGACAAGTTTACCATCAAACGAGGTTCCAAGAGGGAAAACCGCAAGGCGGATGCACTATGCAAAATCGCATCCACAAGCTTTGCACACTTATCAACGGTGTTGGTGGAGACATTGAAAAGCAAATCCATCTCGAAATGGAAGTATCCACGAATAGAGGAAGACGGACCTCGTGGATGACACCGATAGTAGAATTCATAAGCAAGGAGTATTACCCCAAGCGTAAAGAAGCCGAAGGATACGGCGCGGGGCAAAGGTTTGAACCGGGACAACATCTTCAGTGTCGGCGCTCTTTCTTGCAACCATGGCTCACCGTGTTGGTCCCCACAAGCAACCTATGTCTGCGAGAAATCCACGAAGGTTCATGCGGCATGCATTCGGGACCACGATGCGTGGTGGCGGCGCTTCTGGTCGGGATATTATTATCCCACCATGCACCGCGACGCTGGATTTAATAAGAAAGTGCGGCGACGCCAAGTTCACGCACCCATTCCCGCCAACCACAACAAGAGCTAACACCAATTCGGCACCATGGCCATTCTACAAGTGGGGTATCGACATCACAGGTCCCTTTCCTGTCGCAGCTAGAGGATTAAAGTTCCTCATTGTCGCTATAGATTACTTCACCAAGTGGATCGAAGCAAAGGCAGTGGTAACAATCACTGGCAACCAGGTGAAATGCTTTGTATGGAAAAACATTGTATGCCGTTTCGGTCTACCTGGAGAAATCATCTCGGACAACGGGAAACAATTTTACGATAACCCTTTCAAGGACTGGTGCGAGAAGCTAAACATCACACAGCACTTCGCGTCAGTTAAACACCCACAAACCAACGGCTTAGTTGAATGTGCGAATCGAAGCCTGGGTGAAGGAATCAAGGCACGCTTGGACAAGCACAAAGGAAGATGGGTAGAAGAACTATCGCATGTTACGTGGCGCACCGCACTTCAATAAAAACCGGCCAGGGACACCCCATTCTCTACAGTCTCGGACGAATGTCATCATACCGACCAAGATTGGAATGCCAACCATCCGCCTTGCCGAAATCAATGTGGCAACCAATGATGACGAGAGCGGTCGACTTAGACTGTTAGAAGAAAGCGCGAGCAGCGACTATCTGGGAGGCAAAATCAAAGTCAAGGATGAAGGGATACTATGGCGCTAAAGTGCGTTGTGTTTCATTCAGACCAGGTGACTTCGTTTACCGCGCCAATGATGCGAGCCACGCAGAAGACACAGGTAAGCTTGGACCAAAGTGGGAAGGACCCTATGAGGTTACCGAAGCATTAGGAACAGGCGCGTACAAGCTACGAGGCTTGGATGGTCGTGAACTGCCACGCACATGGAACATCTGCAACCTTAAGAGGTGCTACCTATAGGAATAGCTATGGCTCAGCACACATGCGCTCTGGCACTTTATTGAAGTGCCCAATAAGAATCTATGTATTTACTTTTGTTTTCCTTAGTATACGGTCTCATTTATTTCTCATTAAAACTTGCAAGTATCAATAAAACGTCGCGGTTTCTAGCTAACTCCATGACATATTTTAATTGTTATTTCCATATACTTTATGTCTTAACATTTTTATCTCTTGCCTACATGGCGTGCATGCACTAACATAAACCCACGATGGTAAAAGGATAAGTTAACCTACTAAACAACTTGTTGAGTAAGAGGGTTGCAAACCCATCAACATTGGATCACGTATCCTTGTTAAACACCTTGTTCTCGAGGCGTTGGAATAAGTTTTGTGCGCATCCCACGACGGTGTGCAACATCGCATATGGTGCACGTTTAACAACTTAGGAACCAAGACACTTGATTCCTTGATATGATATTCTGATCTGTTGTATATCACAACATACACGATTATGCTAAAACAAAATACTTAGAAATTATCTCTTAAGTATATTCGATTTTCATACATGACTATGGACTTCTTACATGACTATGGATTTTCATCTAACTCTTAGACAACACATATGCCTTTTAGGCAAAGACAAACAGACAAGTACGTACATTACAAGTTGCAACAATATCCATACGAACTTAACAAAAGAATATTTTATTCATAACTACGCGTTATTACAAAAGGATTGTTACTTTACAACGTACAAACCTACCAACTATTACAACGTTCAAGCGATGAGCTACCTACGCGGTTTGCTGCATCTTTCACCTCGCTTAAACTCCTCAACAAATCAGCATCTTTACGAGCTACGGTAGCGACACTAACAGGCACCCCGTCAGAACGGGGGAGGTGAGTTGCGCCAACGCCACACAAAACGGCTTTACCCTTAATGCCTTCCTTCTTGGCGAGCCTGGCAGCATGAGCTTCCCAGACCTGTTTCAATGGAACTTCCTTCTCCAAAGCGAAGGGATTCAGGATATCTTTGGGACAAGCAAAAACAGGCACTTGAAGCTGCGAGACATCGGGCTTCAAAAAATAATCTGGTGGCTTCCGGCATTCTCAATACGATGGCGCTAATGTCAACCCTTCCATAATAATAGTTATAGGATAATCTTGGTGCGTTCCATTTCAAAGAATCATTGGAAGCTCCAAAGACTTCATCTTCTCCATGGTGACACTAGCTCATCGTAAGATCAAGATTATAGCGGGTACTGTCCGGTAGGTACCTTCAACAAATCGCCTCATGAAGCTTCTCCACGACACGCTTTCAGCGCCCAGGCGCGCCTGACTACCTCCCCGAAGGCATTAACCACTTCTGGCGACTCTAGGGTAGTAAGGGCGGCGAGACGAAGACCATGGGCTATAAGCCACCTGCGCTCAGCTATAGTCGACAAGAGTTGGGGGTACAACTCCTCGGCTTACTCAATACTGAGCAATTTGGCCTCTTGCGCCTCTAGGGCACCTTTCACAGTGGCACCAAAGTTTTCAAGCTGTGAAGTCAGGTCCTCTTTACCCATCTCCAAATACTTCAGTGCCCAGAGCTGGGCAGCCTTGTATCCTAAGGCCTCTGCACGCTCTTGGTTTAGTTGGCCCATCAGCGCCATCTTTCCTCGGCGCTTACAGGCGTAAACACTCAGACTCTCTGCCTCAGCCTTGGCACTTGCCAACTGCGCCTCCAGCAAAGCAATGGTCTGATCCTTGTGAGCACCTTGGCTGCTTTCACCGACATTTGCGCTTTTAGCTTCTCGACAAGCGAAGCTTGATGCGCGAACACCGCACCAACTCTTCAACCGGTTGTTCCATAGGAGCATCCACATCGACACATCTTCACCCTTCCGGCCGTGTGGCTCGAAGACATGCGGCGCGGGACTATTATGGGAGGCGACTCCGCGACTGTTCAAACTTGCACTCGCGAGACAAAGATGGGTGGGTTCCTCATCTACGATCGGTTGGCGCGAAAAAAAAAAAAAAAAAAACAAACAAACAAACAAACTATTAACTACATTACTTATGCGGGCGGCGATATTAGCGAGAGGGTGCGATGACACAACATCACTGGAGGATGACTCCACAGTGAAGACCACCGGGCGCTTTTTCCTTGATGAGCTCGCGCCATCCTCTCCAAGCGATCTTTTGCGCTTTAGCCCGGATTCTTGCTCTTCTTCTTCCTCTTCTTCCATTGGCTGCGCCACTGCTATGGGTGGTGGCTGCGCCACTGGGGATGGCACCCTAGGATTTGGCACGCTTTGCAGCGGCGTCGCTTCCACTGCAATCGAAGAGCTGGTCCATGTCTCTCACGTTCATCTCGAAAGAACGCCTCTCCGTAGGATATTTGTCTCAGTTTTCACATACACATCAAACCATAACAACAAGGTGGCGTATAAGTGGAATTCTAGAGAGAAAGTTAGAGGTTTAGGGAACTTAGTGAGAGAAAGTGAAAGATATTATTATGAGCTCCACTCTCTACCTTGGGAGGTAGAGAGTATTTATAGTCTTACATAAATCGCCACACATCGGGTGTGGATCGGGCATACGGTGGGTAAAGACCCGTCCGTCCTCCACGGTGTTACTTAACTAAATACTACTTAACTTAAAGAACTACGACTACGAGCTTTCTAACGATTACATATACTTGAGGTGACCGACTCTTTAATACACGAATTTCTAATTCCTAACAATCTCCCAAGGAGGTCACCTCAATCATGTACCAAAATTACATTGAATACAAATAGATATTACATTAACAATTGATCTTGCATTCTTGATGTAGTCCTATGCTCCTAAGCTCGTAGTCATTGATTCTTCACATTGCATGTTTGGTTACTTCAAGTGGAGGTCTTTTACTTATCCACGTGATAATAATTATGAGCCAACTTTTGAGATCATCAGCTATCAACAATCTCTAAGACATCCTTTGTGGTGTTGGTATTATGTGATGTTGTGACTTTAGGACCGACATGCTCACATTCTGGATCATGATATCTTCTCATCAAAGTAGCGGAAGCTTTTGTTGAATCATGATATTGGCGGCGTAGCGAAGCATGGAGTGAAAATATCGAGTCATTGATGCACTAATCATGATTTCTTTTGAGATGAATGTGTTAAGTGAGCATGCGGCTATGGATTGACCGCTTCATTACGATCATTACAAAGCGTCGGGTGTACACGCATACAACATTAGCAATAAATCACACGAAAGTGTCTTTGATCACTTCGTTGAATTGAGTACACGACCCACGGTTCCCGTTGATCGATACAAGTCTTGCTGTGATCGGTATAATTCAAAGAATTTCCTTGACGGGGTTTCGCGGTTGCTCTAGCTGTTCTCAAACGGAACATCTCAAAGAAGACAACACGGAGTGAGTGAACCGGTAATTTTAAGTCCAGATTGATGAAAAGAGATTTGAAAAACAATCGTGTATTGCTCAATAGAAATTGTTTTGCAATACAACGAAGGTTTTATTGAAAATCAATTATCAATCATAAAACACCTTTTGGTTTGAAAAATGAGTACACGGTCGATGTGCTAAAGAAAAGAGTTGTTAAGCACAAAGACCGGTTTTCAAAGGTATCCGTCAATCCATAACTGAACCGAGATTGATTCAAGAGATTGAATCGCCCCATTGTTTACATTCGGTTGTCACATGGTTGATCCATATAATAGATCTCACATGCCACCTACCGGGAGCTTGTTTGATGTTGGCTCGAAGGCTTTCCATCTTCATTGTGAATATGTATACACATCACTCGGATGTTACGGCAATACCACAAGGATAATCGTGGGACTCAAGATATAATCTCTCTTTCCACATTGTGTGAAGCAGAGTCTTCATTGAAAGTGTCCTAATGAGATTTATTGATGATCTCGTGGCTCTAGACTCAATTTGTGCATATTTGGATCTGTGTCGGAGACTAGGGAGGGTCTCCTTCTTCATATCAACAATCTCTAAGAGAAAGTCGATAGATAATGTCGGTTCCCGTGAGAATGAAACAAGTCCTTTTAAGAGGAACTTGAGTGGTTTGGAAAGTTGAAGTGCGGTCGTCCTTTGGGTCCATGACGTCTTGTCTTCAATACCGATGTTACCATCGGTAGCATATGAATTGAACCGGTTTACGCCTAAGGTTGAATAAATGGAGGCTATTTGTTTCACCCTTTCTCATTCAATTCTTTTAATTCTTCAACCCTTCCGTGCTTACCGAGACTTCATAGCTAGAACCTTGTTGGGTTTATTCGATGACTAGCTCGGTCTTAGTCCGCACTCTTCCCATATCTCATTTTCTCCTTTTATCATCATACCTAAGGACTTCTACACTAACTAGTGGATTGTCCTGGTAGATCCCTCCGTTACGGCGGATCATGGGAACACATACCTAACCTTATCATCCTTATATCACCGTACATAAAGTAAAGTTGGTCGGTCTATTTGGTATTGTTCATACGCCATTGGAACCAATTGAAAACCATTTGAAAATCAATTCGGATACTTGTGATATATTATCAAAGCATTTTGTACTGAATTGTTTTGATATTTTAGAACGAGAACTCCCCTCAACATGTGCATCAAGTATTTGAAAATGTTTTGCACACGGAGGCAAGAGAAAGAATTAACTTCTTTGATTACCATTTTCTAAAGATATCAACATCACTTCCCACATCAAATCAAGTAGATATAGCATTTCGGGAAGGATGAGGTTTCCATAAATTTGCTCCCCTCAATATGTGCCTCGAGGTTTGAAAAGAGTTTTGCACATACTAGAGGAACTTGCACATGAGATAAGTTGATCACATTTCAAATCATAGGTTTAAGATAGATGCTCCCCTCAACATGTGCATGGAAAATTTGAAATCGTTTGTCACATGTGGGCGGGATAGCATGTACATCCTTATAAAACCATTTACCTAATTATCGGTTTAAATCCAATTTAAATCACACATTCTCCCCGATCACAATTATCAAATCATTTGAGATTTGTGATCTCTTATAATTAAATTGATTTTGAAAGCTTTTAAGGAGAATTGTGACTTGATTATGAAAGCGTTTGAGCGATAAGGATCGGATTTAAGACTTTAAACTCCATTGATAAAACATGCATGTATATCTTTTGAAAACAATTTAATGCCAAATAACTTTTAATTTAATTGAAATCATTCTCCCCTCAATCAATGACATAGGTTGTTGATTGAGAGATAGAGATTTTGACAAATAAGTCCCGATGATTATCAAAAATAGAGACCGAGTTATTTTTCAAAGCATTTGGTTTCAATGAGATAAATGTTTATAGAATCGAGCATGGAATTTGAAAACATGGTAAAACATGGCTCTGTTCTTTCTTTTAAAACCGGGTTATTGCACGAAAAATGACAATAAACCATTGTTTCTCTTTCTCCCAAAATATTTTTTTTTTTTTTTTTTTTTTTTTTTTTTTTTTTAAATTTGAACAACATCTAAAGTCCGTGTCATTCTTTGAATGACAACATCAAGACCGTAGATATTATCGAATCGAGAGAAACATGACAAAATGACAATATTTTTGAAGATTTTTGAATTTTTCAAATTTTATGGATTTTGAAAGTTTTATATTTTTCTATTTGATTTTGAAGGTTTTATAATTTTGTATTTTGTTTTTCGAATAAATATTTACAAGAGATAGATGAAGATAGACCTTTACTCCTCGTCTTCCTCCACGAAGGCGTTTGAGTGTTTCGGTTGAAGGCTTTTCAAACCAAGTCGTGGAAGAATAAACTCAAAACGTTCTCTTGGAAGAGCTTTGGTGAAGATGTCGCTAGCGATATTCGGACCTCACAAAATAGAGTTCCACCACACCTTTTCCACTTGTTCCCGATGAAATGATGTCGAATGTCGATATGCTTTGCTCTTGAGTGTTGAGCGTTGTTGCATGAGAGAGCAATAGCACTTTTATTATCACGATGCAGAGGATTTTGTTGAATTCAAAGCCATAGTCGGATAATTGAGATCTCATCCATAAGATTTGAGCACAACAAGATGACATGGCTATGTATTCAACCTCTGTAGAGAAATAAAGTACTCATTTGCTTCTTTGAAGACCGACTCACAAGCTTATCACCCAAAAATCGAGCACCTCGGGCGTGCTTGACGTGTATCTTGACAACTGCATGATCGGCATCTGCATAGGCCGTTAGTGACATACCGGTGTCCTTGGTGCAAAGACCCATATTGATGGTTCCTTGGAGATACCGAAGACCCGTTTAAGCGCTTCAAGGTGCTTTTAGTAGGCTTAGCACGGTATCTAGCACACATGCAAACAATGAACAAGATGTCGGTCTACTAGCGTTGAGATACATCGGGGATCCAATCATACTACGATATTTCGTTTGGTCAATCATGATCCTGAGAGGTCCTCATCTAGTTTGGTTCGGTCAATCATGGGGGTGTCAACGAGGTCACTTGAATCAAATCCAAATTTCTTTAAGATTTCGGTTGCATATTTAGATTGATTTATGAAAATGCCTCGGGACTTTGTGAAATTTGTAATCCCAAGAAAATGACATTTGTCCCATCATTGACATTTGAAATTTTGAACTCATTTCATTTGAAAACGATCACATTCCATTGGGTGCATCGAGGCAAAATAATATCATCAACATAAATTTGAACATGAATTAAATGTTTGCACGACTTCACGGTGAACAATGTAGGATCAATGCTCCTTTCTTGAATCCGGTTGATAGAAGAAACTTTGACGATGTATCATACCATGCCCTTGGAGCTTGCTTTAAACCGTAAAGAGCCTTCTTCAAGCGATAAGCGTGAGTAGGATGCTCTTGATTCACAAATCCTTGGGTTGGGCGGCGTGAGCGACTTCTTTAAGATCTCCGTTCGAAATGCCGTCTTCACATCCATCGATAGACTACCATGTTCTTACTAGCGGCATTAGCGGAAAGATTACGATTGCCTCGATTCGAGCAAGCTGGAGCAAAAGATTCTTCAAAGTCTATACCCTCCTCTTGGCGATATCCTTTAGCAACTAATCGAGCCTTGTTCTTCAACACATCACCATGCTCATCAAGTTTCACTTTGAAGATCCATTTAAGAGCAATAATCATAGCACGATCTGGGCGGTACTAACTCCCATACATCAAGTCGATCAAACTCATGAATTTCATCTTGCATGGCATTGAACCGACTATCTTCATTCATGGCGGTTTAACATCTTTTGGTTCGATCTTAGATAGTGCGGAGTTGAAGAAGCACCATAAGGCATCGGTTGCAAGTTGTTTCGGGTTGATACTGAGACGAGAGGATTTCCAATGATGTTGTCTAATGGATGATCGTGAGTCCATTTTACGAGGTGTTCATGTGGCGGTTGTTGAGGCGAGGTAGGCGAGTCGATGTCTCTGAAGAAGATGGTTCGATGATGATTCGGGAGTAGCAAATATGTTTTCAAATGGAGCATCTTGAGGAGTAGCAAAGGGATTAACTTCATCATTGATGCGAAACATTTCCATGATGTACATTTGAAGAATGATGATTTGTTGATGAGGCGAAGGATCGTGACGGTGCTTCTTGACTTAAAGATATTGAGGCGAGGATTGACTTCATTCACGGGAATATGAGCATCCTCTGTTGTAGGGATCAACACCTCATTAGTAATTGAATCATACAGTTCATCAAACATAGGATCAAACAATTTCTTTAAATCATCTTGGATGGAGGTACATATGGAGTTTCTTGAGAAGAGTTTGGAACAAGGGATGAACCAATGGGACGGTTTTGAAGTGCGGGTCTGGTGGGAGTGTCCGGGAGCCATTTGACCGGTCGACTCATCAAGCGTAACATGAATTGTTTCCATGATATTTCGGGTTCTTTTGTTGTAGATTCGGTATCCCTTTTGTTTGGTGCATATCCTACAAATACTCCAATGTCGACTTTAGCCCTAAGTTTGCCTAAGTCTTGACCTCATTAGTTGGATAGCACAATGCACCAAACACACGAAGGAAAGATAGATTAGGTTTTCTGTTGTGGACAAGTTCATATGGAGTTTTCCATGAGCGGTGTGAATCGAGGAGCGATTTTGTGTGTAGCATGCGGTGGCAATTGCTTGACCCGGAGAAACATTGGAACCTTTGAGTAGATAAGCATTGTTCTAGCGGCTTCAACAAGAGTACGATTTAGTCTTTCAACTACACCGTTACATTGAGGGGTTCGTGGAACACTTCTTTGATGGTGATTCCAACGCTTTCATAGAATTCACTAAGTTGTTTGTTGACAAACTCGGTTCCATTATGCATTACGATAATTACGGCGGTTTTGTTAAGTCGAACTGCATTTGTTTGATGAGTTTGATGATGATATCGGAGTTTCATCCTTTGTCCTTAAGAACTTGACCGGTGAATCTAGGTAATCATCAACCACAACTAACACATATTTCTTCCCAAAGATATTACGCACCTCATTGGTCCACATAAATCCATATGAATCATATGAAGAACTTACGTGACGAGTTAGTAGGTTTGGGTTTGTGGGCAAACTTTTGCTTTTACCCAATTGGCATCTTGAACAAAGATGATCCTTTTCATACTTTAGTCTAGGTAAACCTACAACTAAGTCCTTTACGGAAAGATCGTTGATGGTGCCGAAGTTCAAGTGATTGAGGCGACGATGCCATAACCATGACTTTGTTTTGAAGCCTTAGATAACAAGCGATTGGAGAAGCCCTCATCATGTCATCGATAGAGATGGTGTAAAGATTTGAGCCACGAGTTCCTTTTAACGGATCCTTACCATTAAGATCTCTAACAAAGCGGTATGTTTTACGAAGGCTACTTCTAGATCGAATCACGAAATTGACCAACGAGAGAGCAGTTATGACCCAAACCTTCCACATAGTAAACTCTAGAGATGACACTATCACCAACAACATAATCTCCATAACCCATAATAGCACGAAATGATCATTACCAAATCTAACGATCCGATGAATTTGCTCACGAAGTTCATGAGCATGACCGGTCTCGGTCATATGCTTGGAACGACTGAGTCCGGTACCACGAGCGATTTGAGCGATCTGCGGTTGAACACGAGACAAGAATGGATAGCGGATATTTGGGATCCCCATGCAAGAATGGGTTCCATTTGGTTAGTAACAATGTTTGGAACACCCGCATCGAAATAGAAGCATTCATATCGAGAAAGTGAGGCAATGGAATCATTGTGAATAGATGCGATACTAGTGTACGTATTAGCCACATTCACGGTGTGATCACTTCTTAAGGAATAGTTCTACAAGTAGGCATCCATTTTCTAGTGGGCATTATCGATTAGTCTTATGACCAACGGTATCCAATAAAAGCCTAATTTCTTGAATGTTCTTCACGGGTTTCCTTTGTTTCTAACTTTCTTTCGTTTTGCCTTTTAGCCTTCTTAGCATGAGATTTAGCATTAACAATATTAGCGGACAATTAACATTATTAGGCGAACATTAACATCACATTCATGATTAGAGGCGAATTCAAGCGGACATCAATACAAGGTTTGCAAATAGTATCGAATTGAATTAATTACGATGCGCCTATGGCTAATACTAGAATCAACACGATTCGTTTTATTCGATTCAAACTTAAAGTTCCTAGATTGTTCTTCTACTCTTTTCGGTGCACATTCTTAGCTTGCGAGGTCCTATCATTCCTTGTATTGTCTTGAGACTTTGACTGCTCCCTTTAATGTCACCGACACTCTGTAGAGGAATGGGAACATTAGTTGGTTTTACTACTCTTTGCATTACATTTAGATGTCTTTGGGATCTGAACTACATGCGAGCACACTAAGGTTCACTTTCTTAAAACTAGAGTCTTGAGATTTGTACTCCTAGAAGGCACACTTGAGTTCTCTTTCTTAGCATTGCGGATCTAGAATCTGAACTACTTAAGGGCACACTACGGTTCACATTCAAAACATTGGGAATCGAGTGCATATCATACTTGGCATTAGGCATCGAGCATGGAATCAAAGGATTAACTCTCTCACCTAATGACTTTGGGCATATTGTGATCAAGCATTCTAAGATTTCTTGAGATCGTTTGGCATATAAGCATGCATGTCCAATTGCATTATCATGAGGTTTCTCTAACTTATCCTCTTCAACAATCTCACGCAGACATTCTAGGCAATCCTTAAGGGATGAGAAGTATGTTTGAATAGCAAGTTTGTTGTTCCTTAGATGAGGAGGACATAAGTCACGAGACAAAGCATATTTATTACAAGAGTGAACCTTTGATCCACCACTCTCCCCATTGGTCATTGGCATTTTCCTTTTACGACTCTTGATTCTCAATTTCCTTTTGCAATGAAGCTATTTGTTCGTTGTTTTTATTACGATTGACCTTAATTGATTCAAATAACTCATTGAAATGACGTTTAACCTTTTCGTTTTCTTCCAAAAACTTTCGTTTTCCTTTTGTAAAGCATTTACTAGGTTTTGAAGATGAAACGTTTGAGAATTACGAGAATCTAAGGGAGGAGGCATTTGGGAGCTGTCATATTGTTCGTTTGACCCTTTAATTGAGAAATTTGGGCTTTCAACTTTACGATCGTGTTGCATTGAGCTTGAATCATTCATCACGTTTGTTAATTTGAAAAGCGCATCAAACTCGGAGCATCGATGATGTCTTGATATTTGAAGTTTTGACATTTTCTTTAAGATGTTGATATTTCGGTTGTAAATTAAAATGCTCAACTTCTAGTTTAGAAAATGTTTAACCAAATTGTCGTGATCATCCACTCAATTTTCTCGTTTAGTTTAGAATTAGTTTTTCAAGCTCAATGACACGATCATGAGAGACTTTCGGGGCAAGAGATAGTTCATGAAATTGGGAAACATTAATAGAGCAATTTGAAGCGATGAAAAAGATATCTTGAGCAATACATTCGATAATAAGAGTCTCATTTAAGGTATGCAAGTTCTTCCTCTCAATCTCATTATATTTTAGTGCGCTCATAATCACTAACTTCAACTACCATTGCATCAAATTCCTTTTCCATTCCCTTGATATCGGTTTCTACCCCTTTTAAGACTCTCAAAGTGATCTTTCGAAGTTTAAAGAAAGGCATGACCTCGGTTAAATAACATTCTTTCATTTGTTCAAAACCCTTTCTCCTTGATTATACCAATGGGTGTGATCCTTTTCTTGCAAGTTTTCTCAAAATCAACAAATAGTTGAAATATAACGTATTGGCTAATTAGTGTCTTGCTTTTGGTGGCAATTGTTCTAGGTACAAGATGCATTGGTGTATTAGGAGGATACAGTCGCTCTAGGCATTTTCCAAAGGGGAGGGTTTGTTTCAACAATACTTTCCGCTTTACTTATCTAAATCCTTTTCCGAAGACTTGTTCGGGAGTCAACAATGTCGAGGCTTAAACTTGTTCAAGGAAATCCAGTTTTCCTTCTTGTAGTCATGAGGAGTGATAATTATTTTTTCTCTTTGCATTTGGGATCATTTTGTTTCTTATTCATTTTTCCCTAGTGATTTCATTTGATTTCTTATCTTCCTCGGTGCACTCAACGCAACTAGGTTTACGCCTAGGCTTAAGGATTTCATTACCATCATAAAGCACCTTATGAGCATTTCTAGCCTTTTAATTACCTCTGGATTTGGTTCCTCAACAAGGGAATGCTATGCTTATCGCTTAAGACTCGATGTTTAGTGACCATGTGAGCGATCGAATGGTGTTTCCTTGTATGTACAACTTGTTTTCAAGTTTGTTTTCAAAGTTTTGATTAGAAAAATCTCTCAAGAGTTTTGATTCCTTTGCATTAAATTCTTGCTTAAGCATTTTCACATTTTCTTGAAGTTCTTGTTTTGCTTAGTTTGTTTTAGAAAGTTTTTCTTGCAAGGAATTTAATTCTTGTTTCAATACTTCTTCTCTAAACTTACTTTTCTAATTCTTGTCGCACTTGGTCATCCATTTCACGCTCACGGTGGTCAACTCAAATTTAGCACGTTGTTCATAAATAGCAACACGTTCTTTATAGGCATTTAGTTCGAAATTACGGAATCATCGAGGCACATGCGGTGTATTCATCAAAACATATTCATTGTTGATGCGGAAGATGCATCACTTGGTACAACTTCACTTTCACTTTGTTTCACATATTGATCATATGGGACAATATCGATATTACCCATATTTTCAATATTTGATTCAATAGTTTCGATTGATTGTACTTGGTCATGCATCATTGCACATCGACATCATCGTATAGTTTTAATACCTACGAGATGAGCTTGTCATGGGATGGGCCAGCTAGTGGTGAAGAAGAGACCTTGGGAGAAACCATTGGAGAAATGCTAGCCATAAAAATTGTGTGTGCCGTGGGTCCATCATCCACATCAGTCGTATGCATCACGGTCGGCGACTTGAAAGGCATTCGATGATTGTGACCTATCTCTGAATAAATTTGCTCATCCACATCGCATCATAGGTCTTGGCATTGCCCTCGGCAAAAAACAACAATTCCTCTTCATCAGCGGCACCATTGTCACGAGCTTGTGCCGGTGACATCTTATCTCTAAAGTCGGCGATACATGGGCGCTTTGGAGATGTGCGGTTCCTTGCAATGTGTCCTCACCACCACGTTATAACATTTGATTGGCTTAGCTTGACCTTGGTTACCATTCCTTCCTCGATTACGGTTGCCAACATAACCTCTCCCACTCCACCTCTTCCCCGATCATCTTGTCTTTCTGAGCTGGTTGCACCACGATCCTTCCATCTTTAACGATGGCTTGATTGTGTGGGTTAGATCTTTATTACGAGGTTGTTGTTGGTTTGTGGGAGAGAATTCATGTTTTGACTAATGAGAAGAGCTAGTTGATTAATGAAGTTACCAGCGTGTGCATCGGCATCGACTTGTTTGAACATAGGATCGGGAATGAGTTTGTGATTACCATTACCCAAGGGTATGACTTGTGATGCTTTGGTTGTGATTCCGATGTTTGAGTAGAAAGTTTGTTGAGTCATTAGGCGAGCTTGTCTCTCCACGGTTGGTTTTGAGCGATTGAGAATCAATTTTTCAAACATAGCATGTCTCTCATTACGAAGGAGGAAGGCATAGAGTTGCTCATAGTTTGTATTCTTCAATCCTTTAGTGAGCTTCACAATGGTGACAAACTTGTGCCATTCGGGATTCATGTTGTTCACAAATTTTGAGTTCGGTGAATGTTAGGCATAGTCATTCGATGTTCCTCATGTCATTCACTAACTTATGAAATCTCACATAGTACTCATAGACATTCTCATCTGGTTTCATCTTGAAGTGCTCAAATTAAATCATAGAGTTGGGATTCTCTGTCTTCCATAGTTAATTACGAACACGAGAGAAGCATCTTAACATTATCCCAAACCGCCTTTGCATCGGTGTTATGATTGATCGACTTGTAGATGTCTTTAGGAAGACCTTGAAGAACAATGTTTGAAGCCACGATATCGACATCGAATCTCTTTTATCCTTATCATCAAGCTCATCATACATCTTAGGTCATCCATTCCGTAAATGTGAGTACCATCTTCATTAGTATCAAGTATGTCTCTAGTCGTCTCAACTCGATATGGTCCTTCATCAATGGATTTGAGGATGTTGACACCATTTTCCTTTCAAGGCAATACAATCGATTCGTTGAGCCCAAGAATCGTAGTCGATTCTGTCAAGCATGGGTGGGCGAGTATCACGAGCCACCGCTTGAACATCCTCGACAGCAGATGGAGATGATAGTAGGAGCGTTGGTAGACATGTTAACAGTTATACGGGATTTTATAACTCTATGATTAAACCGGAAATAGATTCTTTCACGGGTTTTACTAAATCAAGAGAAACCGTAAACAATCACTCAAGTCGCTAGAAGATAATGCACTAAGTCGCTAACACTTAATTAGCTACACCACTAAGTCGCTCTGGTCCCAAGTCGCTAGCCAAATGCAAGTCGCTAAGTAGTAACTCGCTAGGCCTCAAGTCGCTAGCAAAATTTTGGCGACAATTAAGCTACTCAGTCGCTAAAGATACAAGTCGCTAAAGAGCAACTCGCTACGGACCAAATCGCTACTACCAGTCGCTACCCGTAGTGGAGAGTCCACTACTTGTCTTGTAACTCGCTAGATCTAAGTCGCTAGGATTTAAGCGTAACTCGCTACAAATTTGTAAAGCAAGTCGCTACGAAGAAAGTAATCAGTGAGTTAAGTCGCTAGCTAGAAAAACCACATAAACATCACTTTTCAATCCAAAACAACCCAACCAAGATGATTCAAGCTTACCAAATGAAAACCTAAACACTTATGATGATTCTAAACATAAAAGTACTAACAAAATCCAAGCTTTAACACAAGAAATCAACCAAATGATGCAAAACCACTAAACTTTTCAAACTCAAAACCACCTAAAACCACTAGAAATCCAAAGATGTGCAAGATATGATCTAACCATGGCTCTTGATACCAATTGTAGGATATTAGTTTTCACATACACATCAAACCATAACAACAAGGTGGCGTATAAGTGGAATTCTAGAGAGAAAGTTAGAGGTTTAGGGAACTTAGTGAGAGAAAGTGAAAGATATTATTATGAGCTCCAACTCTCTACCTTGGGAGGTAGAGAGTATTTATAGTCTTACATAAATCGCCACACATCGGGCATGGATCGGGCATACAATGGGTAAAGACCGTCCGTCCTCCACGGTGTTACTTAACTAAATACTACTTAACTTAAAAGAACTACGACTACGAGCTTTCTAACGATTACATATACTTGAGGTGACCGACTCTTTAATACACGGAATTTCTAATTCCTAACAATGCGCATACTAGACTGGGGGGACATGATGACGTATAGTCTATATTCGGGTCACGAACCCGACTAAAGTCCAACACTAACTTAGTCCAGTACGAACTGGGCTAAGCCGATAAATGTTTGGGCTCACGAAGGCCCAAACCCAAATCTATTTACGGGATAAATATCGGATATCTCCTATGTTTGGAGATAATTGGTCTCCAACCGACTTAGGCGGGATACGCCGAAGGTTGGGGAACACGGAACCAACAAGGATTCCGTGCGTATATAAAGGGAATCCCATCCCACGTTAAAGGTACGATCTACAAACCCTAATTCTCCTGGAACCCTAAATCAATTACTTACTCTCACGCCGGAGGATAATCGTGGGAGACAATCCCACGGTAAGCCTAACGGTGTTTTACATCTCTTAGTGCGCAAGTCTCAAGCAACAATCATTAATTGGTACGAGAGCGAAGCCCAAACAAAGAACGCCCAACTTTTGTATCAACAATAGTCAATTTGCTTATTTGCTCAATAATAAAAAGTTGATTCTAATTATCACACCTCATATACGTGCTAATGAATCCTTTTTATTTGATCATTTCCATATTGATTTACTTCTCAAAATCACACGAGTTATTGATCATTAATTGAGTTAAATGAATGTAAGAGATGATGAGATGATTAAACAGAATCATTAGATTGTGGGGAAGTGGGGTTGAGTTTACTTTTTATGAAATAAAGGTCATGTTTTGAGGCTAGTTTGAGCATTAAAGAGGGAGCTTTGTTACAATATTTTACAATTTCTATCTTACAAAATTTCTTATATATTTACAATAATATTATATAGTTTTTTTCACTTATTCTCTCTCTCAGATTCAAATCGTGGGTTCAAACTTGATAGGATTACTCATGAGTATGACATTTTGTAGAATGAAAATGTAAAATGTTTAGTGTTTTTCTTTAAAGAGCCTATTAAAGGTATAACTTTTACCTATTTTCCCTTTCTAGTCTTGAAGTTAAGGCTATTCTACAAATTTGGTCCCATAGATTTTAACGGTTATTGATAATAAAGTTAATGATTAGCTAGACGAGAATCCAATATACAAATGCATTTCTTCAGCTTGTCATAGCAAAACTCTTTCAACATATCATAAATGCAAGTAATCGCGAATCTTAGTATACGAAACCAACAAATCTAACTATTTTGCTAGCGGGACATTATTAGCGGATATATTTTAGTGGACTCATTTGGTTTAGGACCGAGCCCTTATGTATAGGCTAGGGTTTTGCATATACCCTTGTGATTATCTATTTAAGATCAATAGATGTAATGAAATGACTAAGGGACAATACCAATATTTTCATGGTATCATAGCCCATCTTTTATCTCGCTTAGACTTTAGAATATCCTTTCACCTCAACCATCACAAATTCCGCCAAACACATACCAAAGCGAATACTTCAAAATTGAAAACATTGGTATTGCTTCTTAATCATTTTAGTACATTAATCCGTCTTAAATAGATAGTTACAAAAGGTATATGCCTAATCTAACGAAATGGGGTCGATCCTAAACCAAATGAGTCCACTAACATATATCCGCTAATAGACACGCGTTGTTCATCTCAAATTGATCAAAGGGTGTATTAGTTTACAAAACGTAAAACTGATGTAAATATGGTGAGACAAAAGTTTACGTCTTTGCGAAAATAGCCTATAATCTTGCAATTTGCAACCAACCTCGCGACAGATTCAAAACCTTTGAATCTGTGGAGTTACTTGCATGCTTGCTAGTTGCTTCATGGGAGGTGCTTTTGCTTGCTTAGACGTTCGCATGGTCGCAAGTCTTAAAAGTGGGTCACAACTCACAAGGTTGCAAGTTAGAAGTTCGCAAGCTAAGTTGCGAGTTGATTTCTTTAAATATAAATATAATCTTTAGGACTTGTGAGTTTCTTGAACATTTTTGCAAATGTAGTACGTTTAAAGTAATTTTTCTTTTGTCCCAAATTAATAATCCAAGTTTTTTAGATATTTCACTTTAATTGTGCACTACAAAAATAGATATGGAAGTTTGATCGAATTTACTATATTACCCTATTTTGAAGTTAATATTACAAACTTTAAAAAATATTTATTAATTAGCTAAAAATGTCATTCTACTAAAAGTAAAAATATAACAGTAATAACTCTTCTTTATTAAATTGTGTATATGTTGTTGAGAGACAATTATTTTGAAACGAAAAAGTATCTTTCAAACTACAAGGTAGTATAGTAAGGTAGTATAGTAATTATTGCATGCTCGTAGACTAAGTAGTTGATCACCAAAACAATGGGTAGTTCATCGTACTTGAGCCACCGGATTGAATCAAACCACGTCTATACAAATCCAAACTATGGGTAGTCTAGCCACCACCCTTTCTTTTACTTCAGATATTGAATATATACATGTAGTAAATTTACAAATTATTAATACACGATTAATGGGTTTTCCATTTCGCATTAATCATGTGTATCCTAAAATATTTTATCAATTTTTTTTTTTTTTTTTTTAGAAAAGCAACATGTTATTAAGAATTTTGAAAAAATAATTGTAGTAATACAAGACGCCCACTTCGCTAATATTTGATCCATTAAATTTCACATGTATTTTATTTGTCTTTAAATTATCTTGTTTGTGGCCGTTCAAGTGAAGCGATTTGAAATTATCACAAAAAGCACTTTGAATTGAATCACCAAACACGTAAAATAACAAAGATCTCTATGTTAAAGTTGCAAACACAATCCTTTAGAACCAACATTTGGTTGCGACCACAAGCGAACTGAATCAAAGACCTAAAACAATACATAACCCGACATTGAGTCGAGATATGATGGGAGGGACATCACAAATACCTTATCATGGGTATTACAGACTTATGTTAAGTACAATTTTTATCAAGTATTATATAATACAAACAACAATACTGAAGGTATTTGTGATGTCCTTCGATTGATCGATTAGTATTATAGACTTACGCTTAGAATGAGTTGAACAACTTAACTATCAAGTTAGAGGTATTTGACTATTTGTGATGTCCTCCCATGATAACGCTGTTACCCGGACATCTGCTCTAAAACACCCTGTATGTTGTGATTCGATGAACTAAGATAACACGATTATGAGAACAAACAATGAAACAAGAGGTTTTGATGAATTATTCGATTCGATTAGTGAACCCTAACTTCATATTGTAATCAAAGTATTTGAAGGGTTTTGATAATAATTTTATAGTTGTATAGAAAAATGTAACAAAAAAGAATATTAATTACCTTGGTTCGGGATTCATAAAAATTACATATAAACGATGATGACGATAATATAGTTTAAAAAATAATTAAGATCCTCTCATATTCAAATAAATATAAGACCTTACAATTAAAAACATGATACATGAAATGAGAGTTCATTTCTTAATGAAGTTAAGGCCCATTTTTGTTTACTTTCACAATATTATCAACATGACTTTTCATGTTTAAGGTGAACATGAGATGATCTTAATTTTAAAAAAAAAATGTAATCAACAATATGGTAGAGTATGTGATTGTTTATTTATATATTTATTTATTTTTATTTTTAATTATTTATTTTTTAATTGCATGTGCTTTGCATTTGAAATTAGGCATTTATATTTTTTTAAAGGCAATTACATAGATACTCACTAAATCTTGTGTATTTGTATATTTACTCAAAACATGCTTAAACATCATTGTATGTTATATTAAAAATTTGTGTTTTGGTATATATATATGTTAATATGCAAGTTTTACAAAAGGTATATATGCGAAAAAATAAAATAAAAAATAAAAGTAAAAAATAAATGGTTTATAAGTGGCTTTTGATTCACACAGGAAATGGGTAGCGAGAATGCCTCCTGTTAATACAAATATCGTCATTAAACGTTATTTATATTTTTGATCTTTGCCTAAGTTTTGTTAACGACAAAAGTAAATTTAATTTATAAAAGCTTAAAGCTTGTCAAGTTTATTAGATATTAAAACAAGCTTTCTCAAACAATATATTCATCATTCAAAGCATTTACATTTGTGATTAGTAACATCTTGATATGACTCTAATCATTATGTATGATAGTAGTTTGTAGAATGTGTTAGGTTCTTAAAACCAAACACTACTTAAGCATTTGCATATTTCTATTAATAGTAATACAACATTTGACATCATGTATTACATCATGGGAATCATTTGTAGATTCCATTAGATATTTTGTGATTTATACTCTCCATATCTTGCACAATCTCTCTTAGATTGAGTTGACTTTAAGCAAGATTTGATATCTTTCTTTGTCGATCTGGCGGTACTAATTGGGTACACGGCGGAACCCTTTTAAGGGGTCCGCGGTCCGTGGACGCTCATCCATTTTGGCTATAAATAGCAATGCCAAGCCAAGTAGTTTCTCATCCCTTTCCAACATACTCTCATACATATCTTCTTTCTAACCTTTCTAACTCGGTTTCATATCATATTAGTGATCTCTTTTGTAGCAAAGAAGATCAAGTCATATTCAAGCTTCAACGAAGTTGGAAGTCTTGTTTGTTTAGTGTTGTATGATCTAGTGTTGATCCATACTTCATTGTTGTATCAAACCATCATAATCTTGTGAGTGTGAGTGGTTAGTATTTTAGTCCTCAAAATACATTGTGTGTGGGAGTAGTTGTACCCTTGGAAAGAACTCGACATCTAGCTTAGTGTCGGAAATAGTGTGTTAAGTGTAAAGGTTTTCTCCGCGGTGAAAGGAGCTTGTTGACTAGTGAAGTTAAAACTCTCGAGTGTGAGACTCGGGAGTGGAGTAGGGCAAGGAAAAAGAGTCCTTGTAGGCGAACCACTATAAACAACTTGTTGTGGTTTGATCATTTCTTTCCTTACTTACTTATTACATATTGCTTACATATTTCATTAACATACTTAAGATCAATATCAATTGATCTTTCAATAAGTTTCAAAACAAAGTTTTAATCGGTAAACTATTCAACCCCTTCTAGTTTTCTACAATTGGTACGAGCCTCGTTGCTCAAGAATTTCTAAAATAACTTGTATTTTATAAACTTGAAACGATCCATGGATTACGAAAACTTTAAAGAAGGGCAATCTATGCAAAGACCACCACTTTTTGAAACCAATGGATTTATCTATTGGAAAACCGTTTTGAAACATATGTAAAATCAAAAGATATAGATCTTTGGTTAATTATTGTCAAAGGAGATTTTAGTTCTACAACAAAGGATATTTCCGTTGATGAACAAAAGAAATTAGTTGCTAAAAATAATGAAGCTAAAATGATGCTTTATAATGCTTTACCTAGAAAAGAATATGAAAGAATTTTTATGTGTGAAACCGCCAAAGATATTTGGGAATCTTTAATTGTTACACATCAAGGTAATTCACAAGTCAAGGATAACAAAATTGATCTTCTTGTTCAACAATATGAACAATTTGTTATCCACGAAGATGAAACCATTGATTGTGGGTTTGCTCGTTTAACACTATCATTACATCACTTAAAGCACTTGATGAATCTTTTCGTAGTAAGAACTTTGTCGAAATTTCTTAGAGCACTCCATCCCAATGGAGAGCTAAAGTGACCTTTTTTAAAAAAAAAAAGTTTTTAAAATTTTTTCATAAAAAAAAAATTTTAAAAAAAATTTTGATTTTTTTAAAAATTTAAAATTTATTTTTAAAGTTTTTTTTTTATAAAATTTTTAAAATTTTAAAGGGGTTTGGGTTTTTTGGATTAAAAATTGAGAATTTTTTTTTTGGGCCCAAATTAAATTTTTTTGAAATTTTTAAAAGGGGTTAAAAAAGTTTTTAAAAAATTTTTTGGGGTTTAAAATTTTGGACCCTTTTTTTTTCCCTTTTTTTTTTGGTTTGTGTTTTTTCCCCTTTTTAAAACCTTTTTGATTTAAATTTCAATTAAAAATTTTTAAAAGGGTTTTTTTTTGGGAAATTTAAAAATTTTTTCCAAATTTTTTTGGGTTTTTAAAATTTTGTTTTTTTGGGTAAAAAATATTTGGAACATTTAAAAAACTAATTTTTAAAAAATTTTAAAGCCTTTAGGGTTAAAAATTTTTCCCGGGAAAATTTTTTTTAAAATTTAAAAGTAAAAGGGGTTTTTGAAAAATTTAATTTAAATTTATTTTTAAAAAAAAAAAGGTTTTTGGTTGGTCCCCGTAATTAAAAAACCTGCCTTTATGTTTTTTTTTTTTTTTTTCATTTAAAATTTTTTTTTTTTTTTTGGAATTTAATTTTAAAAATTAATTTGGGATTTTTGATAAAACCCTTTTTAAATTTTTTTTTAAAATTTTTTTATTTTTTTTTGGTTTTAAAAAAAGTTTTGGTTTTTTAAAAGGTTTTTAAAATTTAAAATTTTTTAAAAATTTTCCCTTTTTGGGGTTTTAAAAATTAAAAATTTTGGTTTTTTTAAAAATTTGGGTTTTTGTTTTTTATTAAAAAATAATTTTTAAAAAATTTCTTTAAAAATTTTGTTTTTGTCTTTTAAATTTAAAATAGGGTTTTTCCCAGTTGAAATTTTTAAAAAAATTTGGGGTTTTGGAAAAATTTTTTTAAATTTTTATTTAATTTCCCTAAAAACCTTTAAAATTAAAGTTTTTTTTTTTTATTTTAAATTAGAGCCAAAAATTTTAAAAAAACCCTTTTTGTTATTAAATTTAATAATTTAAAGAAAAAAAGGGAATTTTAAAATTTTAAATTTTTTTTAAAATTAATTTTAAAAAAAAATATTTAAAAAACAATAATTTTAAAAAAATTTTTTTTAAAAAAATTTAAAAATTTTAAATTTTTAAATTTTAAGCAAATAAATTTTTTATAAATTTTTTTAAAAAAAAATATCAAAATTTAATTTTAAAAATTAAAAACCCCAAAATTTTAAAAAATTTTTATAAAAAACAAAAAAAAACTTTAAATTTATAAAAATAAATATTTTAAAATTTTTTTAAAACTTTTAAAAAAAAAAAATTTTTTAAAAAATTTATAAGTTTGAATTTTAAGTTAAATTAAAAATAAAAAAATAAATTTAAAAATAAAAAGTTTTAACAATTTAAAGTTTTTAATTTAAAAGGAATTTTAAAAATTTTAAAGTTATTTTAAAAAACCCCTTTTTTAAAAAAATTTTTTTGGATCCCAAAAAAGGGAATTTTTTTCAAAAATTTTTAAACGTTTTAAAATTTTTGCCTTTTTTTTTTTATTTAAAAAAATTTTTTAAAAATTTTTAAACCAAAAAATTTTAAATTTTTAAATAAAAAAAAATTTTTTTAAAAGGGAAAAAATTCCCCTAAATTTTTGAAAAAGGGGAATTAACTTTTTAAAAAAAAAAAAAATTTAAAAAAAATAATAAACCCCTTTTTTCCAAAAATCAAGTTTTGTTTTTTTTTTTAATTTAAATTTCCCTTTTAAAATTAATTTATTTTTTGTTTTTTTTTTTTAAAAAAAGGTAAAAAACAATTTTTTTTATTTTTTTGGGATTTAAAATTTTTTTTTTTCCCAATTTAAGGGGGGAAAAACTATTTAATTAATAAAAAATTTTTAAAAAAAAAATTTAACTTTTCCCAAAAAAATCAAACCCTAAAATTTTTTTTTAAATTTTTTTAAATATTTTTTTTTCAAAATTTTTTAAAATTTAAAAATTTTGGTTAAAGGGTTTAAAATCTATTTTTTTTTTGGGGTTTTTTTTAAATAAATTTTTTAAAAAAAAATTAATTATTTTAAAGGTTTTATTTGTCCTAAAATTTTGGGAAGACAAATTTTTAAAAAAAAAAATTATAAAATAAAATTAAATTTTGGTTTTTAAAAAATTTTAAAAAATTTTATTTTTTCTTAAAATTAAAATTTTTTTTTTTTAAAAAAATTTTTTAAAAAAATTTTTAAAAGGGTTTTTTTTTTAAAAAGGAAAACCAAATTTTTAAATTAAAATTTTTAAAGGGGGTTTTTTCACTAAAATTATTTAAAACCCCAAAATTTTTTTTTTGAAAAAAAGGGGGGTTTTTGGCTTAAAAAGTTTAAAATTTTTTTCCTTTGGAAAATTTAAGGGAAATTTTATGGTTTTAAAGGGGGCCCAAAACCCATTAAAAAAATTTTTTTTTTCCCCATTAAAAGGGTTTTTTTAAATTTGGGTTTTTTAAATTAAAATATTTTTAGAATGGGAATTGGGGTGAAATATTAGGTTTTAAGTTTTATTTTTCCCAAAAAATCAAAGGGGGTTTTATTTTTTGGGAAAAAAATTTAAAAGGGAAAGCCTTCTTTTTAGGGCCCCTTTTTCAAAAAAAAAATTTTTAAAAAATTTTAAATTTTTAAAAATTGTTTAAATTTTTTTTAAAGGGTTTTTTAAAAATTGGGGGTTTATTGGGAATTAAAAAAGTTTTAGGTTTTTTCCCTTTAAATTTTGACCCTCCCTTTTTTTAAAAAAATTTTTAAATTTTTTTTAAAAAAATTTTAAATTTTTTTTGTTTTAAAATTTTTTTTTTTTTTTGGGCCTAAAAAAACCTTTAAAGGGCTTTTTATGGGTTTTTAATAAAATTTAAAAAGGGAATTTTTGTTTATTTTTTTTTCCAAATTTTTTTGCAAAAATTTTAATAACCTTTTTGAGTTTTTTAAAATTTTATTTAAAATTAAAGCCTTTTTGGGTTTTGAAAAAAAAAAAAAGTTTTTTAAAATTAAATTTTGTTTTTAAAAACCAAAAGGAGTTATTTAAATTTTTAATTTTTCGAAACAAAATTTTATTTTAAAACAAACAAAGAATTTAATTTGTAAATAAATTAAAACCCTTTTTAAAATAAATATTTAAATTTTAAAACTTTAGAAAACTATTATTTTAAAAAAAATTTTGAAAATTTCAAAAAAATTTATAACTTTTTAAACCTTTTCAAATTTTTTAAAACCCAAAAAACCTTTTAAAAAATTTTTTTTTATAAAAATAAATTTTTGGGAAAAAAAGGGTTTTTAAACCAAATTTTTTAAACGTTTTTTAAAATTTTTTTAAAAATTTTTACGCAATTTTTTTTTTTAAAGCCCTTTTTCCCCTTTTGAAAGTTAAATGGTTTTTTTAAAAAACTTTTAAAAAAATTATTTTTTAAAAAAATTAATTTTTTTATAAATTTCTTTTAATTTTTTAAGTTATTAAGATTTTTAGAATTGTTTAAGTTTTAAAAAACAATTTAATTTTTTATTTTTTATTAATTCCTTTTTGGGTTTTCTGTAAATTTTACATTGAATATTTTTTTTAATTGTAAAAATTTTTTAATTTTAAATTTCTTTTTGAAATTTTAACAAAATTTTGATTTTTGTTAAACAATTAAATTTTTTTAAAAAATTTAAAATTTTTCTACAAACATTTTATTTTTTTAAAAACCACAAAATTTAGTCTAAAATTCAAAAAATTTTAAAAAATTTTTCAAAACAAAACCTTTAAAAAAATTAAAAAACCTTTTACAAAAAATTCGGTTCATAAATTTTTCAAAAATTTTAAAATTAAAAACCCCTTGGTAAATTATACATTGTGATCCCATACCCCATGTTTATCCAACCCATCCAAAATCTGAATTTTAAAGGTCTCCCATCATTGGAGTTATTTAACCCAAAAACCAAATCCTTTCCTAGGGCGGAAATTGTTGCCAAGTAAAATTCCTCCCGGAAGAGCTTTTGCTAAATACCCTCTCCAGACCCAAAGATTAGGGAAGATCCCTTTCCACCCCTTAAAACTTTGGTTTTTGGGATCATCCCTTCCTACTTCCCTTATTAACATAAATGGGTACAATATTTCAACCAACTAAATCCAAATTCAAAATTGGATTCTTTCAAAATAAACAAAGGTTTTTAATCGTAAACATCCCCAACCCCCCCTAATTCCACCCCAAATAATTTTAATAAGCTTTGTAATTTAAAGGGAAATGGAAAGGTTAGGTTGAAGAAGAAATGATTAAACCTTGGTTAAGCCCCAACCACTTTTAATGGTTTTGAATGTTTTATTTGTTTTTGTTTTAGGATAACCCTTTTACTAAAAAATATTTTTTTTTAACATATAAAAATTTTCAAAGAATTTGGTTTATTTGGTTGTTATTTTAGGTTAAAAAACAATTCAAAATTTACCCCAACTTCCCAAAAAAAAAAAAAAAAAAAAAAGGGAAAAAATACCCTTCTTTGGACAAAAGGGGGAAAATAAAACCAAATTAAATTTGACCCGAAAAGCCCGCCATTGATTTTGTGAACCCTTGAAATATTGACCTTGCAACGTACACTTTCCGAAAAGTAACACAGCCAACAGTAATTCTTGCTTTCAAAAGTAAAATTCTACCTTAAACACAAATTTAAAAAAATTTTATAACTTTGTTTTGTTTTTTATAAAATAAAATTTTTTTTGTTAAAAAAGGGAATTGTTAAAAAATTGCCTTAAACGTTATTTATATTTTATCTTTGCCTAAGTTTTGTTCACAAAAGTTTTTTTATAAAACAAACTTGCAATTTATTAAATTTAAAACAACTTTCTAAAAAATTTCATATTCCTTTAATTTGTGTTAAACATTTTAACCAATCATTAGTTTGATTTTAAATGTTGGTTTTAAAACCAAAATTTAAATTTCAACTTTAAAGTTCCATTTGTATTTTCTTGGGTCTTTTGTTCCTTTATTTTTAAATTTTTTTTTTGTTTTTAGTTAGTTGCTTTAACGTTTATTCTGCGCACCGGGTACAAGGCCGCGGCTTTTAATCCGCTCCGTGGACGCCCCCGTCCTTTTCATTGTCCCCGTTTTCCCCCTTTAAATTTCCCCTTTCAACCTTTTAAAATATCAAAGTGATTTTTGTGAAAAAACAATTATTTTCAACAATTGGGTTTTTTGTTTAGGTTTGAACAGTGTTATCCATACCAGTTGTATCAAAATCAAATTTGGATTTTTAATTTTATCCCAAAATACATTTGTATTGTACCTTGGAAAAACCGACAACAGGGGAAAAGGGGTGAAAGGTTTTCCCCGGTAAAGGATTGGATAGGAATTAAAATTGGGAACCGGGTAGGAAAAAAAGATTTGAGGCCCACATAAAAACGGGGTTTGAACCCACAAACAATTGAAACAAAAACTTAAGAAAACGAAAAAGTTTAAAACGAACGAAACTATTAATTTGTTTTCTAACCCCATTAAATTTTGAAATGCCCGTTTAAAAAGAAAAAAGGAGGGTTAAAAAAAACAAAACAAAAAAAGTTATTAATTTAAAAAAGAAGAAAAACCCAATAACTAAAATATTTTTTTCAATTAAATCAAAACTTGGTGATGAGGTCTAAAACACAATAAAATCCCCAGGAAAAAAAAAAAAAAAAAAAAGAAAAAAAATAACCCGTGGGCAAACCAAACAACAAAACATCCACCCGGGCCCTTGGTTTTTTTTTCCGGTGGAGGTAAAAGAATGGTTTTAATCTAAATTCCACCGACCCATTAATTGCCGTTCCCAAAGTCCTTATAGTTCCAATAAAAAAATGTTATCTTTTTTGTTTGGTTGAATGTTTTTTTGTGTAAGGTTGAAAAAAATTGCCTAAGGGTTTAATTATAACCTGTCATCAACCTTGTTTAAGTTACACTAATGTTTGTTTTATTCAACAATCATTTCCTATTTTAAAAAATAAACAGCAAAGGGAATTTTGATTTCTTTTTTGGGCGGGAAAATTTCAACCTCCTTTTTGATCAATGGGGAAAAAGAAATTGCAATTAAGCCATGTATTTTTTTGCTTTTTTTTATTTATTCACATTTTTTTTTTTTATTCCCCGTCCTTTTTATGTTTTCTTTTTATGTTAAGTTTTTTAGCCTTAAGGTTTCCCAACAGGTCTTTACCTTTGTGTTACAGGGTTTAAAACCGGTTTTTAAGTTAAAATAAATGATATTTTATTAAATTGATTTTCAACCCAATGTTTTGAAAGAAACCAAAATTATTTATCAAGGTTATTAGTACAAATGATATTTTTAAGTTTTTGAATCGTAATTCCTTGGTTTAAAAGGACCAAAAATGTAAAAAACCCCAAAGGTTGAAAATGTAAATGGGAAAAATAGAAAACAAAAGAAAGGAAAATGAAACAAAAAGGTGGAAAAAGAAAATGAAAAGGAAGCGAAAAGGAAAACATTTGTTAAAACTGAAATGAGGAAAATAACCTTTTAAAAAGCAAAAAAAAAACAAAAACAAAAATTAATGGGAAAATACATGAACTTAAGTTGAATTTTAATTCCATCATTTCAAACTAATGAATAGGGTTTGTCCTTTTAAAACCAAAATTTTTTAATTGAATAAAAATTTTTATTATATCAAATTTAGAGAAAATAAAACCGTTGGTCCATAATTTTAAAAACATAGAAAACCTTGCTTTTTATCGGGATAAAAGAATTTTTAATTAAAACCGAATTAATGTTTATACCATAAATTGATCCTTTATTGTTATAGTCCATTATTGAGACTATGATAGCAATCCAATTTCCCCAAAAAAAATAACTAAAGATATTGCCACCCCAAACTTGTTTGGTCCCCAAAACCCTAATGAATTAATAAAAACAAATAATTAAGTAAGAAAATCAAAGAATGGATTTACTTTATGGTTAAGAATTTTTTTGATGACCAAAGGGAAAATTGCAATTGAGACATTTTAGTTTTTTGCATTTTTGTTAAATGATAACCATTATAGACGAGAATTATTTTTAAGAATTTACAAAAAATTTTAAAAATGGGGGTTTCCCTTTACATGAGGTTCCATCATAAGGCATTAAATACTTCCGTAAAAAGGGGTAAAATGCTTGGTTGAAGTTAAAATAAATGAGGTATTGTTGTAAATGGTGAGACCCAAATGTATGAAAATAAATACCAAAAACTTTTTGCCAATCAGGGGGATTGAGTTTTTGGCCTAACTTATTTTAAAGAATTCAAAACCAAATTGAAATTGGGTTGGAATGGTAAACAAATTACCCCAAATGTCCCCACAATTTTAAGCCCTTTTAGATTAAAATAGGGTAAAAGGGCTACAATTTGTTGAGAGATTTGTTAGATTTTTGAAAGACCCCCTAATTTTACAACAAAATCCATGGAAATTTTGGGAACAAAGCCAAAATTGAGCCCTTTTTCCACCCGAAATATTTGTAGCCAACCCAAGGAAAGGTTTTAGTAATTTTGTGGGCAATGTTTTAAACCATTTTTGAGGTTAATTCGGGACTTAAGATTAAAAAATAAAACCTAGTTATGCTTTTTTAAGGACATGATTTGATGTTCTTTTAATTATCTGATAAGCATTTGGGGAATTAAAAGCATATTTTTAAATAACATGGAAAGGACTTTGTTGATTTAAGTTCCGTTGAAATGCAGGAAGCATTATGATTAAAAATGCAAAAGAAGTGAAAGCTTTTAAGAATGGTTTTGGAAAGGAACAACCATAATTGTATGAAGCATTTGAAAAATAACTTATGGGAAATTGTTTTAGGGTTTCTACCAAGGACTTTGAAATGGGTTTAAAACCTTCATTGGCGGTTTAGCAATGGATTCAAAAATAAATAAAACACAATGAAATGGGGTTAATAAGAATACAAAACAAAATAAAATGGTAAGGGGTTTTCCATTTTCAAAGTAAGGTCCCATGTTAGGTTAAAGTAATTTGGGTAAAATGCAGGAAAAAACCATTAAAAATACTTTAGGTATTTTGGGAGAAGGGGCATCCATGGTGAAAATTAATAAACAATTGTTTGTCAAGTTTTTTCATACCAAAAAATTAAATAAAAAAACCAATTATTCCCGAACTTAAATCAACAAACCAATTGAAGAAGATTCAAGGTTTTAGGGAAAATTGATTACGAATAACAACAAGCACAAACCATGTGAGATTAGAAGAGTTTGTAAGAAAATAATAAACAAAGTCAAGGGAATGGGGACCAAATGAGATTTAAGAAAATTCTTGTTTGGGAAAAGGAAGGATTTAAAGCGGGAACTTGTTGGCTACTTTTAATTATGGCCTTTAATGGCAACAAAAGTGGAATTAAGAACAATGGTTATCCCTTTACTTATCTTTTCTGAAGAAAACAAAACATGGTTTTTTTAATTTAGTAAAGACTTGGAATCAAGCACACTTTTTAATGAATAAAAACTCCCCTTAATGTCAGAAAAGGTTTTAAAGAAAAATTAGATTTTTCAGTGAAGGGATTTAAGAATGTTTTCGTTAAAATTTTTGTATTGGAAATTTGGAAAAAAAACTTCAAGGAAATGTTTAAAAGCCTTGGGAAAGTGCAACCCAACCATTTGGAAAGGGCAAACAATTTAACAAAAGTTGGAAAAAAACACCAATCCTTTAAGGTACAAGTAAGCCCACCAGTTAAGAGTAAAGGTAAAATTTTTTAATCAGTTTATTTGAAGGGAAGTTTGGTGTTCAAAAATTTCAAGTTTTCAGCAAAATAAGATTTAAACAAACCAATTTTCAAACCTTTAAAACATCAAAGATGGAAAGGAAATGAGTTCTTTGGTGATTAAGATGATCCCTCCCAACCCAAAACATTAGGGAAAGAAAGGTCAAGATAAATGAGGAATCAAGTTTCATCCAAAGGGCCAATGATTAATTTGAAAATTCTTTACGCAAGTGGAGTAACGTTTCCTTAAACACGCTACCAAGAATTGACGGGCAACAAGTGGACGAAAAATGGGCTCATTTGTTCATTTTATGGGGCAATACAAACAATGTTCAAATTTATTCCATGGGAAAAATAATTGTCCAAAACAATTGTTTCAACAAAAACTCCGCCTTGAAAGGTGAAAAATTAGGATAGAATAAAATTTGAATTAATTGAAACTTGGAAAGGTTTTGTATTTTTATTTACACAACCAAAAACTTTGGGAATGGAAAATGTCAAAATAAAAATTAAACAACCTAAAAAGTTGAAAAAAAACAACCTAAAGGTAACAAATGCAAAGATAAAGGCAATTGGTTAAACAAGTTATTCAAAATGGTGCAATAAAAAAGTCAACTAAATCTTAACATGTGCATTGCCAATTAAAACATAAATGGAAAAGATCCTTAACAAGATTCTTTAATTCCACCAACTTAAATAACAATTCCCCAAGATAAGAACATTAACCCGCTGCTTACAACCATTTAAACCAAGTTATTCAAGGGCCCTTAACCCAATTTAAGGAACACACCAAAAAGGAGGCCCAAATGGTAATTTTTCAATTCAACAACATCAACCAGGCAATTTTTCTAAAACTTGGGTTTTAACTAATTTCTCTTTAAAAGGCTTTTCGTTATATCCATTTCTTAACAGAAACCGTATTTTGGATTTTATACATCGACAACGAGGGAATAATTTCATAAAAGTCCAAATTAAACAAAACCTCATAAAATGTTGTTTTCCCTAAAAAAAAATTATAAGATAACATTAAATAAAAACAAAAATTACTTCAAACAAGGACAATTAAAATCAACCCTGTGATAAAGTAAACGGCCGAATAATAACTTCTAACCCACCAAGACACTTGAAATGAAATTAACCCCCTTTTAAAATAAAAGTTTAATGATAAACAACGAACAACATCCAACCAAAAATAAATTTACCCAAACACCGACAATTGTTGTCAAAATTACAACAATCTTCTCAGAGGAAATAAAAAGTTTAAAAACAAATGTAGATTACTGTTAGTATGTTGTGCATGAACTATTAATAACTTACAAACTTTTGTTTTGATGTTATAAGATTATTTTGTTTAAAAAGATGATTGTAAAATTTCTAGAGTTGCAGCTAACTTAAAGAAGTTGTTGTGCAAAATTTAATTAATGTCATATATCATCTATTAAAATACAAAAAACATAAAACAAACGTAACTAAAGTTGACAATTACAAAGATAAATGTATTAAAACACAGCTTATCAAATATTCAAATAGCTTATGCTAATTTCTAACATGTGAACCAATATTAAATAAGGGTATGTGCATGGTGTAGTATATTTCATCAAGATTTAACACGAGGCACCCTATCGAAAAAGTCAGAGAGAAAAAACCATTGGCCGTTTCACTGCCCAAGTGTAGTCGATAATTTATCTGCATCAATGTTTTAAACCGGGGTTAAATTGACAATCGAAATGATCATCAAAACCAGTTTTGAGCAAAAAGTCAGTTAAATCGAGAACCAAAAACTCGGCCTAGTCGGTTAAAAGACCTGGTCTTTCAACATTGATCTACACTGATAGTGTAAGTCTCGGGTAGCAACGTGAATTTCTACGAGCTGAGCCGGTTTCTGAGTTGAATAATCAATTCAAAATATATCTAGAGTAGAGTGTCTTAGTTAAAAACATTGAAAGAAGAAAATCCATCTTACATTCACCTGTTTCCCTTCAACAGTTTTTTTCTTTCAATAGAAAGGTTACATTATTCACACACATTTTATTTTGATTTGCACATTTTACGTTGATGAAGTAAAATGCAAACAATGTATAATTACATAGAGTAAAGTGTCTTAATTAAAAACATGTGTGAACAAATCAATTCTTTTTACTAAAAAGGTTTAGGTCACAAAATAGCGACGATTTTTTTCTAAAATTCCGTCTTAATACGTGAACTATAAAAAGTATTAATGAATATAACAGATTTTTATAGTCAAGATGCGTATTTTGATGTGTTATTACATTAAAAATAGTAATATATGTTAGTTTTTCTGCTAAAGTAATATACATATTGAAATATTTTATAAAAAATCGTTATATTTAATAAAAAAAAGAAAGAATTACACGTTTGGTCCCTATGGTATACCCCAATAACAACTTTAGTCACCAAGTCGTTTTATTACACCACGATCCTATTTTGAAACCTTGCACGATTTAGTCCTTATTTTGGATGGGCGTTAGTTAAGTCCGTTAACTACTTTGTCTCGTTAGTCCTTCGTTAAAAATTTTGCACCGTTAGTCCTTATTTTTTAAATATAGTTTTTAGGTTAGTCATCCGTTAATAATAATTATCGCCCGCTTTTTTACATTTTGTCCGCTTTTATCCGTTTTCGTTTGTTTTATCCGTTTTCCTCTTTTTTCGTTTTCATCCGTTTTGTCGCTTTTATCCGTTTTGTCGGTTTTTATCCGTTTTCGACCGTTTTTTCTGGAATAAACCTTTTCTGGAATAAACATTTTTTCTGGAATAAACCTTTTCTAAAACGGGACTTAAATCCGTTAAGTACTTTGTGCTATTAGTTAAAATATTTTTTGTCGCTATTTTAAAAATCGTGCGAGGTTCAAAAATAGATATCATGGTGTATTAAAAGCATTTGGGACTAAAATTGTTATTTGGGATATCTGTAGAGGCAAACGTGTAATTTTTTCTAAAAAAAATTATAAGTCACGTATTAGACAGAGTTAAAAAAATGTTTGTCGCTATTTTCTGGAATAAACCTTTTCTAAAATTATAAGATAAGAGGAACAGCATTTATTGGCTGCATGTGTATGCATAATGTTACTCCGTGTAAGAATAAGGTAATTATTTGGTTGGTATCGTGTCCGTAACTTAAATAATACACTTGACACGTTATATCCACTCAGCTACCTCATCCGTTCCCATTTTTTAATCAAATACTCCATCCGTCTCAATTTAATTGTCCATGTTTCCTTTTTTGTATGTCCCAATTTAATTGTTCCATACTAAAAATAGATAGGGGAGTTTGGTCAAGTTTACTATATTACCCTTGGTTAAAATTAATATTACAAACTTTAAAGAAGTGATAATTAAATGGTTAAGGGTAAACCTGTCATTTAGCAAAAAAGTAAGAGAGAAAAAGAAGTATTAATTATGTTTTTCTTAAACCATGTGTTTTTTGTCGGGAGACAATAATTTTGGGACGGAGGAAGTAATACTTCTTCGAACAAAGTATCAAAAACATAATTTGGGTAAAGTTCAACTATTTCAACTACTGTATTTTATTGCAAACTCAATTGGTGTTAAATGGTTTTGTGTTAAAATTCAGTGATGCTGACGTAATAATATTTTTTTGTATTAACATGTTACGGTATCAAGTACTCTTAGAGCACTCTCAATAACAACATGGGTTGTACTATTAGAACGGGGTCTATCTACTTGACTGCCAAACTAAGGTTGTCAGGATCGGGATCCTACCTAGGATCGTTTTTGGCTTTGCAAGATCGTAATCGTAGGATCGGATCGGGATCGTAAGATCCTATGAAAATGTATATATTTTTGTATAGGGGTTTTAGTTTTATATTTCTATATAACATTTCATATGATAAACGAATCTAAATGGATAATAAAAGAAAAAGTTATATGTTCAAGTACCGTAATAGTAGAATATTAGATATATTGCAATGCATACTGACATAAAGTTACTACATACGTGTACGGTGCACCTACTTCTTGTTTTAATGTTTTTTTTATTATAGATGTTTCGTGATACATTTATGCAAAAAGATAATGTTAATTTATTAGCACGTGATTCTATAAATTCTTTGTTACAATATATAGATTAATGCAAAAAGATAAAAGGATTGTATCTGAAAATGAAACGACATAATTTATAATAGAGGGCAACACAAATTTTCTTTTCTTGATGACCAAATAAATTAAATTAGAATATTCTGTTAATATACTAATTTTTTTTATGACCAAATAAATTAAATTATAATATTCATGCTTTTATATATAATATAAAATAAAATATGAACAAAATTGGGTCAAGTATGTAGATAGTTTACTTCAAAAACAAGCTTCTGACATTTTATAAAGCACGAAATCGTTTTTCATAATAAAACCAAAAAGACAAACCTAAACTATTTCTAAATAGTCTATAAAAACATAATGATTTTACACTCGTTAATCTTGTAAGAGACAATTAATTAACACCACCAAAATAATAATTTTTTGAAAAATTCTTAGTCATTGGGCTTTAAGACATGAGCTTATACTTAATAAGTTAATATAAAAAAATAAAAAATAAATAAATAAAAAAACCTAATAATAAGCGATCATATACGATCAGATCCGATCCTACGATCCTACGCGCGATCCTACAATCCTGATGCGATCCTACCTGGATTACGATCTTGTTAAGATCCAGATCGTTTTGTGTGTGTAAGATCGTAGGATCGTACGATCCTACGAGTAGGATCGCGATTTTGACAACCTTGTGCCAAACACCGCATAGGCGTGGGCCCTCCGCACTGGCGCACTTTTTTTTTTTTTTTTTTTATTTGATTGTGTATAGTTTATTTTGTGTGTTATATTTAATTTGTGTAGTGTTTTTATATGTATAGTGTATTTATTTGTGGGGGGGGAGTTAAAATAAAAAGAAAGATTTTGGTAAAAAGAATAAGAAGGATTTTAGACCCTTAGATTAAGAATCAATGGATGAGATTAATCTATATACTTAATTAAAGCTGGAAGGGCAAAACTGTCATTTAAAAAAAATACTAAACACATTCTAACTTGTTTCTCTCTAAAAAAAAATCAATCGTCTAACTTGTTTCTCTCTCTTCTAACTCTATTCTCTCTCAAATTACATTCCGATCATCTTCCGATCATCTTCTTAAAATCCGATCATATAGAAAATGGTGTTGAAATGCAAAGGTAAGTAAAATAAATCTAATTTTGTTAATTTTATGCTACCGTAGCTCGATTTTAATGAATTATTTGTGTAAAAATTTCCAGCCAAAAAACGGAGTTTAAGTAGTGGTAGAAGAGTATCAATACATATATCTCTGTCTGATAATGAAGAATCAAATGCTAATAAACGGAGGAAGAAGATTCACGATCGTCCATAAAAAACATCAAAATCTACAGGTATTGATGTATTTAAGTGTATTTTTATATATAATATTTTATTGTTTTGTTCATTAAAATAAATGATTAAAACCAGATTTGAGTTTTTTGTGCACTAAAATTAGGTTTAGAAGGCACTTTGATTGTTCTGTGCATTAAAATTAGTTTTAGAAGGGGTTTTGTGTGTTTTGTGCACTAAAATTATGTTTAGAAGGAGCTTTGAGTGTTTTGTGCATTAAAATTAGTTTTAGAAGGCGTTTTGAGTGTTTTGTGCACTAAAATTATGTTTAGAAGGAGCTTTGAGTGTTTTGTGCATTAAAATAAGTTTTAGAAGGGGCTTTGTGTGTTTTGTGCACTAAAATTATGTTTAGAAGGCGCTTTGAGTATTTTGTGCATTAAAATTAGTTTTAGAAGCGGCTTTGTGTGTTTTGTGCATTAAAATTAGGTTTAGAAGGCACTTTGATTGTTCTGTGCATTAAAATTAGTTTTAGAAGGGTTTTTGTGTGTTTTGTGCACTAAAATTATGCTTAGAAGGAATTAAAATAAGTTTTAGAAGGTGCTTTGTTTGTTTTGTGCACAAAAATTATGTTTAGAAGGCACTTTGAATGTTCTGTGAACTAAAATAAGTTTTAGAAGGCGCTTTGAGTGTTTTGTGCACTAAAATTATGTTTAGAAGGCGCTTGGAGTGTTTTTTGCATGAAAATAAGGTTTAGATGTGGGTTTGCTTGTTTTGTGCAATAAAATTAGGTTTAGAAGGGGTTTTGAGTGTTTTCTGCATGAAAATACGGCTTAGAAGGGTTTTTGAATGTTTTGTGAACTGATATAAGGTTTAAAAGGCGTTCTGATTGCTCTGTCAATAAAATAAGGTTTTGAAGTGTTTTTGCTTGTTTTGTGCATTAAAAGTAGGTTTATAAGTGGTTTTGATTGTTTTTGTGAATTAAAATAATGTTTAGAATGGCTTTTAATTGTTATGTGCATTAATCATTAGTAGTTTTTTCATAAGTCTTTTTGATTGTTTTGTGCATTAAAATTAGGTCTATAAGTGGTTTTGATTGTTTTTGTGAATTAAAATAATGTTTAGAATGGCTTTTAATTGTTCTGTGCATTAATCATTAGTAGCTTTTTCGTAAGTCTTTTTGCTTGTTTTATGCATTAAAAATAGGTTTATAAGTGGTTTTGATTGTTTTTGTGAATTAAAATAATGTTTAGAATGGCTTTTAATTGTATAGTGCATTAATCATTATTAGTTTTTTCCTAGTAAGTTAGGGGAACACTACAACAAAAGTGGCTTTTTAGGACCCTTTGTGTGGGACGGTATGATAATGGAGTCCTAAAAAACTGTTTAATAGGACATATGAGATTTTAGGGTCCTTTTTAAATATTTGCTACTTAGGCGATGTCCTAAAAAGGTATATAATAGGATGGTCGATGATTTGGGGTCCTATTATCATATAAGTTAATATGACACTTAAAATATGGGTCCTAATAAATTACCTTTATAAGACGTTTATTCATTATGGTTGTATTATAATAAACCATAACAGACACGTGAGTTTTGAGTCATAAGACATCGATTAGTTAAAACGCTTATTCACAAAAGTTTTATTTAGCAAAATTTAATAGGACCTTTGACACGTGGGTATTATAACGTTAACCTTTATAGGACGCTTATGTACAATGGTTTTATAACATCATTTTTTTAAAACGATTATTTGCAAAAGTTTTATTATAACAAAACTTAATAGGACCCTTAAAGGATGCATATTAATTATGATTTTATTACAATACACCATAATAGGACACTTGATATATAAGTCATAAAATATTAATTATTTAAAACGCTTACTCGCAAACGTATTATTAAAACATAACTTAATATGACAGTTGACACTTGGGTCCCATAGATTGATACACCATCATAAGACACTTGATATTTGAGTCATAAAACATCGGTTTTATGGAACACTTATTCGCAAACGTTTTTTTGATAAGAAAAGTGAATAGGACCCTTGACAATAGCGTCTTATAACGTTAACCTTTATATAACGCTTATTCATAATGGTTTGTTTATGATACACCACAATATGGCACATCTTTTTAGAGTCGTAAAACATCCGCTTTTTATAACGCTTATTCAGTTTTATAGAACGCTTAATTGCAAAAGTTTTATTTGAACACAAATTAACAGGACCCTTGACAACTGTGTCTTTTAACATTTACCTTTACTAGAGGAGTACCCGCGCCTAGCGGCAGCGATGTCTAGTTTTCTGCAAAGTTCCGACGACCCATAAGTTTCTTTCAACAAACTGTATTTGTAGCATTAGAGAATCGTTTTCGAATAACTACAATTCTGATGCGTGGTTGCATAGCAACATAAATATATAGTTTTTAAAATATTATGTGAAGTCGATCTAAGTGTGAGTATATTTTCTAATAGGATTGTTTTAAGTTATTAAGATTTTTAGTAATAATAGATTTAAGCATTACAAAAGCAGCGGTATTATGTAGTTGGCAATATTATATTGTAGTTTAGAGGTATAGCCAACATGTGTGACCGCTTTTTCTTGTTTTGTCAGTAATTTAGGCAGTGATAACTATTTTTTTTACATGTGTAACGTTTATCATTTGGTGTGTGGATTTTAAAATTGTAACTTTGCAAATTGGATATCACCATATAAGATTATTTTGTACTATCAATTTGTATAGATATTTATGCATTGTTCAAAGCTATTTGTTTGAGGTACAAATAATTATCGCTAAAGATAACAATACTATTTATTTTTTGTGATTTTAATAAACTTACATAACATTATTGATACACTGGACAAAGGGCTATACAATATATATTAACTTTTAAACGACGATTCATATATGCTAGTCCTTTAAATGGTGCAAGAGCAACATTTTTTAAAATAACATTATACAAATAACAAATTACATGTGTCAAAGCAAAATAAACCAAAACCTACAATTACTTGGTCTCATATAATTTTTTCAAATTTGAAACCCGATTTCACCCGGGTGATTCAACTGGTTGAACCGTTCTGATAAAAAAACAGGTCGATTTAAACCGAGTCAAACCGATAGGTTGGGTCGAAAAATGTCAAATTAAACCGGTCACCACGGGTTTGAAGCGTCCGGGTCAACCCGTGTCGGTTTCAACAGTCAACCGGTATCGGTTTCAACGGGTCAACCCGTATCGGTTTCAATTGGTTGTTTTAATTTGGTAGATGTGCTTTTAATTGGGTGTACAATGTGAATAAATTATTGTACTTTTAAGTAATGGGGTGTTTTAATAAGAGTATTAATTATATTATTTATTTCTCTCTCCATTGACCATGTTTTCAACATTCAACTTTCAACATTTTTCACTTTTTCCACTTTGACCATTTTTCCATTTTATATAGTATAGATAGTACGCTTATTTGTTGTGGTTTTATTATCATACGCCATAATAGAACACTCCTTTATTTGAGTCATAAAACATCAGTTTTTTAGAACGCTTATTTACAAAAGTTTTATTTAAACATTAGTTAGTATGACACTTGATACTTGGGTATCAAAACTTGATACACCATAATAGGACACTTGATATTTGAGTCGTAAAAGATCAGTTTTATGAAACGCTTATTCACAAAGTTTTATTTAAACTAGGCTTGATTAAAAACAAAAATGAGTGAGTGCGGGGCATCTCGGTCCTAATGGGTGATTAGCGAGACCAAATTAAAGCAACAAGATAAGATCTAGAATCCCAATTAAGCTAAGAATTCTCTAGTCGAGAGTACAAGCTACTAAAGGAAACAAAAAGCGAAGAGAAACAACGGTGAATAAGCGAAATTAAGCTCTTAATATGGGCATTTGAGCCAAACAGTGATAAGCCATATTGACCCGTTTGACCCATTTGAGCCAAACACCCCTAAGCGAGGTTGTTTTGAGATCTCAAAGTGAAAATATAAATAACAAGAAGCTAAAAAGTTAAAATTACCTAAATTTAAATAAGAAATGTATAAGAAAGAGTTATACAAATAGTAATGAGGATTGTCATTGATTCTTAACAACTAATTTTACATAAAAACAGGGACTATTATTATTTAGCTAATTGAAATCATTAAGCTTCTTCAACTGGATCTTCTTCATCGGCAATAACTAAGTCATTGTTGTCCACAACGGTTCCATCGAAACCACCTCTAACCAATTCAATATCCATTGTTTCGTCATGTTGAGGACACATAAATGAGTCACCCTGCAAATGTGTTTCCACGTCATCAAGACTTGTTTGTTCATCCATGTCATAAACATGTGCGGGCGCTATCTTGATCACAACTTGCCATCCTTTGTCAACACTATCTCGCAGCGTAAAATACTTGATGTGCTTGAGAAGCTAGTATAAAAGGCTCGTTATGAGCCTTCAATCCTTCAAAATTCAATAGAGTAAACCCGTTGTCATCTTCTATTTTCCTTGAACCATTCAAAATCCAATCACAATCGAACAAAACTACTTTCTTGTCAATACCATACTCCAACTCAATTATATCATTCAAAACCCGTAGTAAGTTACATCTCCGCGATAGGATTGTTATCTGTAGCACTCGAGTAATTGCTTTGTCATGGCCTCAAGATTAACCCACTATTACGTGTTTTCCTATTATGTTCTACATCTTTTGTGTGAAATCGAAACCATTTATGATAAATCCTTATATTTTTCACAAACTCGGATGGACCACTTGCCAAGCACCTTAGACTTTACGTGATTACGTGATCCCTCTAGCATGTAGCTCCTCAACCCGAAATAAGGCAAGATGTGTTAATTGTTTTGTTATTAGTAGGTCGAAAATGCTATGTCATTATAATTATTTTTCAAAAGTAATAAACCCGTGTATATGCCTTACATGATCTTGAAACCACGACTCAAAAGTCTCACTATGTAAACGTTGAATGTCACGCTTACGTTTTCTCCGATTTTGATGATGAACCAACGCCGATGTTCACTGCGGTGTTAACGAGATGATAATGATGATAACAACGACAACTATTAATCGTATAATATAATTTATGAAACTCACAACTAATATAATTACTTACGTTCGAAATTCATCAACTTCACTACAATTGAACAACACATATGATTGTGCTTTAGCCAAAATGTCAAGTTCCATCATTTCTACCTTTGTAGCACCAATCGGTCGACCCGCCATAGAAAAGATAGGTAAAACATCCTCATAACCATCGTCATCATTATTTCGACTTGTCTTATTATGTACGGTCTCAACATCATCGGATAAGTACAATGAACAAAACGACACACACTCTTGACTAGATATCCTACGCAATGGAACCCTCCGGGTTATTCTGTTTCGCACGTAAGATTTTAATGTAGCTAAATACCTAAGATATCAAAACCAATAATTTTAGATTCAATAATATTTGTTAATCATGTATTTACTATAATAGTAATGTGCACCTCTCGATTGGATACATCCAACGGTAATGAATTGTCCCTCCTAATCGGCCTCGAAGCAAGATGAACCGAAGATGAACCATGACATCAAAGAATGATGGCGGAAAAATCCTTTCTAAATCACAAAGTATTTTTCCAATCTCGGTTTCCATTTGAACCAAATCATTTGGATTAAGAACCTTTGCGCATAATTGTTTATAGTAACGACATAGCTTCATCACGAGATAGCGCGTGCTTAGGCAACACATTTCGCAAGGCAATGGGAAGCAAGCTGCTGCATCAAAATATGGCAATCATGACTTTTAAGTCCAAATAGTTTTGGAGGTTTTAACTCTACGCATCTTGATATATTAGTCGCATAACCATCGGAACTTTCACCTTCTTAAGCACACGACAAAAATATCTTTCTCTTTTATCCATTGAGAAACAAGCGGTGGCAAATAAACTTTGTTGTTATCTTGAACTATAGGATGAAGTTAAGGTCTAATGCCCATTTCTTGTAAATCTAGGCGTGCTTTTATATGATCCTTGGTCTTCCATCTAGATTCATTAGCGTTCCAAAGACACATCACAAACATTCTTCTCAATATGCATTACATCTAGATTATGGCGTAGCAAGTTATCTTTCCAAGACGGTAACTCAAAAAAAATACTTTTCTTCTTCCAATTAAAAGGTAAATCGGGTTGCTCTTCACAAGTTTTCCAAATTTAACTTCAAAACCATCTAACTCATCAAGTACTTCTTGTCTGTTAAGCCACGGGGTTGCTGTCTCGTTCTTCCGTGCCATCAAAAGAGTTTGTATCTCTTCTAAAAGCATGATCGGTGAAAAATATCGACGATGTCCCATAAAACATTGTTTTTGCCATGACTCAAGCGTGTTGATTTTGTATGTTTATGGCGGTTAGGACATGCAAGTTTACCTTTGGTGCTCCATCCGGATAAATTTGCATAAGCGGAAAGTCACCGATCTTCCATAACAAACAAGCACGCATCCGAAAGTTACTTTTGTTGATGCATCATAAGTGTCTACTCCTTTACGATCCCACAACTCCTTTAGCTCGAGAACTAACGGTTCCATATAGACATCTATATTATTCCCGTGAGCGGATGGTCCGGTATAAGTAACGTTAGAAAGAAATAAGGTTTCGCATGCACATCCAAGGAGGTAGATTATATGGCGTCAAAACAACGGGCCATGTACTATGAGAAACACTCATTGTTCCAAAGGGTTAAACCCATCACTCGCTAAACCAAGCGACATTATGAGATTCTTTGGCAAACTTATCATACTTAAAATCAAATGCTTTCCATGCCGGGAATCTGCGGGATGTCTCAAGTAACCATCTTTCGTGCGACTCTCTTCATGCCATCTCATGGAGGCGGCTGTTTTAGATGACATAAATAACATTTGCAATCGTGATAAGAGCGGAAAATGACGCAACACCTTTGCTCCAATCTTCTTACGTGTATCACCGTGGTTGACTCATCGCACAATCATCTTCACTTGCTTTATACCTTGACGTATGGCATATATCACATTCTGTTTTATTAATGTTTTCTTTCGATTACAACATACAATCATTAGGACATGCATCAATTTTATCATAACTAAGTCCTAACTCTCGAATTATCTTCCTTAGTTCATACAATGACTTTGGTATAGAAGCATCGGGAAGGCTTCCTCATTGTATCTAGCATCTTCTTGAAACCATTATCACTACATTTCCCAACACACTTACCATGAAATAGTCTAATGATAATAGAAAGAACGATAACTTACACCCGTGATATAGTGGTTTCTTTGCCTCTCCAACACTTTATAAAATTTTTTCGCCTTTAGGTTTGGCGACTCATACTTTCGGTTTGTGTTCCCATGTCATCGGTTAGTGTGTCATCACCAAACCGATGGAAGGCATCATTCACCAACCCTTGCATGTCATCTTGACATCTAACATTGGAGCATCACTTGATTTGGGCGAAAGGTGGAATTGTATAACCTTTCATAAACCCGACACATAACGGATGTGTTGTAGCCTCCGTCCGATCTACCCATATCGATAACCACAATCAATACATGGACATGAAATCATCCATTTTACCCTCATTATAGAATATATGATCAAGAAAGTCGTCAAGACCTTTTTATATTCAATGGTAAATCTAGGTAAAGACATCCAACTCGTATCCATCTTAAACCTAATTCAATTAACCACGAAAACCACATATAATTTCAACAAAAGAAAGGGAGCCTAATTCAATTAACCACATATGTTGTTTCATAAAATTTAGCAAAAGCGATTAGGGTTTCATTTATGAGGTATTACACGGTCTTGATGATGGTGGTGATTCTGTTGGCAATTTTGGATGGTGGAATGATGTGGTTTGGATCTTAAAATTAGAAATACTTTTACAATTTATTTTAAGCTATTTCTTAATTAATTCCCTTTAAGGCGTTTTCTTGGATGCGTTGAGTATTATAATGTAAGTTTTCTTGGATGCGTTGAGTATTATAATGCGTTTTCTTGGATGCGTTGATAATAGTGATGTTTGTTGTTTGTACCATATAGGGTTCAAAATGTAAGACATTTCTTGGCTAGATCTGAGTTGCCTAATGACTATTACAAACAAGAGGTTTTAATTTGATTCAAAAGGAAAACGTTTGAAAGAAGACAAGTATGGAAAAATAAGAGATTTGGAAAGGAGATTGAGTTTCAAAATAAACTATAGAGAAGGAAATGTTTACTGCAATTGGAGTTGAAAGAAAGCAAGTCTAGTGTGGATTTTTAAGAAAATTGTTGTTGTTTTGTGTTTCGTTATTCTTTGTTATGTTGTCAAAATTGTGTAATGAAATGCTTATTATGTAGGTTTGATGTAATGACCTTTTGTTTAATGAAATGCTTGTTATGGGATATATGTGTGGATGCATTTAGAGTTGTTGATGTTTCTTTGAGATAGTAATGGATGCATTTACGTTGTTATCAAAGAAGTTGAAGCTAAATGGGAATTGAAGTTGCAGAGCATGAGTAGTTAATAGCATGTTATGATAGTCATACTCTGTTACTACTTTGAAATTGTTTCTGATAGTATTAGCTTGTATTAGAATATAGACTAGAATGCCTTGTTCCTAGCATTTCAAGATCTAAATGACTATTATTTTGTTGCAGAATTGATAACCATTTGAAGCTCAAAATCATCACCTATGTCAAGCTGTGAAGATGAGTTAAGCTCAAAATCATCTTGGGCTGATTACTTTCCACCTAATTGGAAATTCAAAGGATTAACAAAATCATATTAAGCTCTTAATATGGGCATTTGAGCCAAACAGTGATAAGCCATATTGACCCGTTTGACCCATTTGAGCCAAACACCCCTTAAGCAGTGATAAGCCATATTGACCCGTTTGACCCATTTGAGCCAAACACCCCTTAAGCAGGGTTGTTAACAACTAATTTTACATAAAAAGAGACTATTGTCATTGATTCTTACCAACTAAAGGTTTGGGTTCCACAGATAAGCACTTGATGAGGGCTTGAACTTGGGTGGTCAACACCGATCACTCGGTGTATGGGTGGAATGGACAAACAAAAAGCTATCTGCAGACCTATCTAATAAGCTCAAAAGTTTGAAATAAGCCCGAACTTTATAGATGAGCTTATTGGATTCCAAAATAACCAATAAGCTCACCGTGTGGCCCACTAATGAAGAAGCTAAGGCACATGGAAAGTTTGGTTTTGGTGATGCCACAGTGCGGGGCAATGGTTAGCCTCTGAGCAACTTTGAACTATCACCTAAGCCGGATAAAAAATCATAAAAATAAGCTAACTGTGGGATTCAAAAGCTTAGATGGGAATTTCAACATGTAAAAATCTCAAGACTTGAATCTCAACACAAAATTCACAAAAATTCTCCCAAGATCCGAGTTTCACTAACATACCAATTTGACTTTTGATTTTGAACTTAAACTTTGACTTTAATGAAACTTGTTTGATCCGTATGCACTAATTATGATTATTTAAGCTATGATAACACTAATTTAAGATACATGAACAAGATTTAGACCAAGTGGGTGAGATTTGATCCTCACATGTCCCAACAAAGGAATGTGAGTGAAGGTAATTTGATTTTGACTTTCTCTAGTTCAAACATTGGTTTTATAGTTTTACTAGTTCTAATATCACCTAGAGGTCATAGTGTGCAAATAAACAAGTGAAAAGGCAACTACCACAGTTGAAACAACACAGAACCAAACACCCTTAATAAGCGAAAGTTAACAAATTTAAAAGGCAAATGAGCAATCTAAATCATAATACTGATACATAAGCTTGTAGCCTAGGCTAAATTAAACACATATAAACAAAAGCAACCAACATTTAACAATAACAACTAACAATCACAGATTATCAACATAAGCAACATAAGCACATACGGATTATCATCAAAACACATAACAAAACAAACGGCCATTAAACATAAATATGCACATACCATTAAAATATTAACCATTGTTCACAAACCATTGTTCACAAACCGTCCCCTTCAACATAAATACATAACAAGTTTTCATCTAAATAAGTACATAACCCAACAACATGAGACCATCAGACACAAAAACCACAAAAAGACCCAACAACTACCTTCATTCTTCTTCATACTTCTCGAATCTGAATGGTCTCCTTCTTCAATTTTATCAACCTCTGAAAATCGTGACAACACTTGCAAGAGATTCAACCAAGCGCCTCTTAATGAGTGGACTTCATGCATTGAATCATAAACATCCACAATGCCATTTCTTCATCGAATTCAAATAAAACACCTCCATCATTCGCTCGTTCTCTTATCCACTTGCATTCTCATGTCGTCTCGGCGGTGCAACATTCTCATGTTGACCTCATTCGTAGGTATCTCATTAATATTGAGAAAAATAAAACAATCATGAAGCTTTTCAGACCCACAAAGATCTTTCAGTTCCTTCAAGTATGGCGTGGCAGACATTTTCAATTAGGGTTGTATATAGTGAAAAAGTTATGAACTGAAAAAAGTATATGGATGAACTGAAAAAATAAAAATAAAACCAACATATATATAAAGGGTAGATGCATGAACTGAAAAAATTAAGAGTATTAATGAGAAATGAAATAATTAAAACAAGTAATCATGACAAATGAAGAGACTGCAGAAAATCAAAGGTCGAGAAAAACTTACGCGTTCCCATAATATTGATGCTTATTATTTTAATTGGGATGACTCAAAGTGTAACCAATTCGGTTTCGAGTTTGAAGCGGTTGTAACAAGAGAGAACTAGTAACTCGGTGTTGAGTATAAATATATTTCGGTCGGGTTTGGGTCGACCCATCTAACCGCTTATTAATCGGGGTAGGTTCGGGTTGTGAATAAAATTAATTTGTGTCGACCCATCTAACCGTTTATTAATCGGGGTAGGTTTGGGTTGTGAATAAATTAATTGGGTCGGGTTTGGGTCGACCCATCTAACCCGTTAAGCTTTTTTCTTAATGTGGCAACTTTTGTATCAAAAAGGGTTGTTGTGTCAACCAAAACCCGTTAACCTTTTCAACCCGTAAATTTCAAAAGATCACGCCCATCTTTATAAATGGTTATAATTTGAATATTATTTTAAAATATTCATGATTATTATTTTCAAATTGAATGAAACCAAACTAACCGAACAACCCGACAATGCACTGGGTCATATGAACCGGTGATATTGCCTGTTGTCGACCTTGATGAACCTTAATGACGAATCTTCATATGAGCTCAAGTATATGTTTGGCCACTATGTTATCTGCGGGGAGTATGGATGCATCCTATATCATTATCTCGATTCTTGGATTATCATTATATGATATGATATGTTATGTTTACGGGCTCGTGTTGGATTACTGTCCTATCTATGACTTCATGCGAAGCAATACATTCAATCATAATAGTCGGCACTTTATGATCACCTCGCGTATATTGGCCTCGCAAATGCCTAGGACAATTCCTCCGTTCAATATGTGTAGAATATAGGCTACAAAGCATCCCCGGAATGTGACGTCATGGGAAGTAGACTTACGTAAAAACTCTTGACGATATAAATGAACGACCGCATCCGTTGAGAGTTATTCATATTAGCTTTTTCAAAGTTATTATTTCATAAACTTTACGTTTTTACCAAATCAATCCCGAATCCAAAGCAACACCCACCTACCAAACGGGCCCTTAGTTGATAACCCGAGCAACAACCGGTAATACTCTAGTTCTTTTTAGTTTCAAATACAATAAAATACCTATATATACCTATATATTATATATATACAATAATACAATACTTTTCATATCTTGTATACTAGGTAGTATTAATTAATTTACTTATACATCAAATTATACCCTATCACCGATTCATCCCGCCTGGACCGATTACAACCTACAAGGTGGTCGACCTCCGACTCTTGATTCGCGATTTTAATTTGCAACATTGGATATGAACCTTTTGATATGACACTCTGATTATGATATGATATCTGACTCCCAGTTTCAAACCCGAGCCATTTCATTATTATTCATAGGGTTCCATGCATGTCCGTCTCATTGATGCACCAATGGCATATATGACTCTAGTGTGCTTTACTATCCTACATCTCACTTTATCTTTCGGGTCAACTAGATGCGGATACGCTTTAACAAACGTAGACCACGTAGGATAAATCCCGTCTGTAAGAAAATAGCAACATTTTAAATAACGCCCGCGTAAAACAAATGAACTATCTGGAGCCGCTCCATTTCGGGCAGTAAGATACAACATAGACTGATTACTTCAACACATTGATAATGTTGTTTGACCCGGGAAGTCGGAAAAACGAATGCCAAATCTACTTCATTTTTAGTTTCACATACAATAAAATACTTATATATTACATATATACAATAATATAATACATTTCATTTACTATATACTACTATTAGTTAATTTAATTATAAATCTAATTATAATCTAAAAATTAGGGGAAAACTTACACACCCACGTTCACATAAACCCGCTTAAAATTTTTGGGGAAAAATTCAGATTCATAAATAACTTTTACGCTGCAAAATCAAGCATCTCTTTTCGAATTCAAGTATTTGATTCGATTTTATTAATGGAAATCGTTTTTCACAGACGGTTAAAATCTCAATTTTGGTTTAGGGTTGTATGTGGGCGAGAAACAAGGATTGTGGGTTTTCACTTTTGAATGAAGATCGACTCAACATGTAATGCAAACCTCTCTTGTTATTATTATTATTGTTATTATTATTATTATTATTATTATTATTATTATTATTATTATTATTATTATTATTATTATTATTATTATTATTATTATTATTATTATTATTATTATTATTATTATTATTATTATTATTATTATTATTATTATTATTATTATTATTATTATTATTATTATTATTATTATTATTATTGTTATATCATTGTTATACATTGTTAGTGGGAAATGGTTGGTTCGGGTATGTGTTTAGTTGACCTCTTGTGATGAGTCTCATATGTGATCATAAGTCTTTGCTTATTTGTGATGTGGTACAAGTTGTATTTAAGTTGCTCTGTTTAATTTAAATGAATGTTGGTATACCCGTAAAGTTGGGTCAAAGGATTTGGGTAGTGATAGTGATAGTGATTTGATATCGGTTTCTAGCTAATGTATTTCATTCGTGACATGTAAATCAAGGATTTGCGTCTATTTTTGTTTGTAGATAATATATTTCATTCGTAACATGTAACAGAATCTTGATTTGATTTCGCTTTTGTTGTTCTCAAACGACTATTGTTCTTTGTAATCTCATAATAATTTAATTTGTTTTGTGCACCGTTATGGAAAATAACGGATGCAACGCCAAATCACCACGAAAATACGAATGATTATGAAATGTCCGAAGGACAAGGATTCAAGAAAACCAACAGAGATTACAAGCTTTGGGAGTGAAAAATATTGCTAAGTCTTTGACAAGTCTAGTAGAGAGTGACAAAAGAAAGGAAAAGAAAAAGAAACCAACGGATACCGGTGAGAAAGATGCAGATTATATGTCCGGTTCGGACTTCCATCTTAATCTTGAGGAAGATAACCCGGAAGAAGCGGCTACACAACCAAATAAAAGGTACGAATAATAAATTTGGCTACTATATTTTCTTTATGTTTGTTTTCTAACAATTCTACTTGCATGAAACGAATCGAAAATACATTGCTCCACGATCCATGACTAGATATAAAATTTAGCAAAAAAGCGAATGAGTGCTCGAATGTCTCCGGTTGGCTAACATCTTGAATCTCAATCGCAAAAGGGACAGCAGATTGATACGGGGAGGCAATACGTGGTAGGGTGCAGAGTCCGACCAAGTCCAAAAGAGAAATGATCAACCAAATTACGTCAGCAGAGGAGATTAATCGCAATCGAGAGAAACTTAGTTGCAATTGACAACGATCATGACCACGGGGCGTGACTTGAGATCCGATGGTAACTATACATAAATTTCAAATACTATATATGATATTAAATTACTATTAAGTGTATATTCGATTAAGCTTTTTGGTGCTTACTTTTTTTTTTTTTTTTTTTTTTTTTTTTTTTAATTTAATATAGATAACAATGAAGACCTTTATGATGTTGAAAATGATGATATCGAAGACATACCTATGAATGAAGATATTGAACAACAAGCTACTTGAAGATGATGTAGATAAAGACATGGATGATTTGGAGAATGAGGATGATTTGGAGAATGAGCATGATTTGGAGTATGTGAATGATTTAACAAATGACGGCGATGATCTACTCGGAGAAGAGATTCAAGTCGAGCATTCGAAAATGAAGAAAACCATGTAGTTACACAAGCTCGAAATGAAACAGTTAACATGGTCTACTTGATTGCATCGTTTTAAAATCATATATCATATATTGTGTCATATAAGAAGAATATATAATAAAGTTAAATTAAAACAAGACAAAATACAACGCTAAGATATTGCCTCCATTTCGAATTATTTAGTATTTTAAATGTATACGTATCTATTGTAATTCATGTTCACTTTTTGTAGTTCGGATTGTAAGCAAAGAAAGAGAGGACCAACACGTATGGCAAAAGTTTGGGCCCAAGAAAAGGGATAGAATTCTATTTTAGTTAATGAACACGGACAACCTATTAACGACAAAAGTAGTCATCGACTCATTTCATGGGAACACTTTCAAGGAGTGGAAAGTATTGTCCGATTTATAAACCATGGAATAAAGTTTACGCCGAAAAAAAGCTTTGCTTGAACTCTTAAAGGTACACAATGTTAAATTTGTATGTTAATGAATAAAGTATTTGTTTTCTAATGTGAGCTATTACATTTTTAGACAAAATTTGATATTCGGAAGTCGGAGAAAATGGATATTGCAATCATTTGGGCGTAAGGTGAAGAACGGAGGCAAGAGTTAAGGAACACTACCATGATCCGTCTTTGTCGGTTAAGCAACAAATAAGATCTAGGCCAAAGCAAGTGCAAAATAAACAATGGAAGAAGCTTGTGAAGTATTGGAATCGAGAAAACACTAAGGTGTGAAATACTCTTCCACTTTAAATAACATTACTTAATTTCCATTATGATATTTTACTTTCCTGCTGCAGAGTTTAAGTGAAAAAACAAGGCGAATCGGGCAAAAAGAAGATGATCCAAAGAACCGGTAAAAAGTTATGCTCGCAAAGGGAAGAGTTAAAGGTAAGTTTATGGAGAAAGTGGGATTGTTAATGTATCCTGTGGATATCCACTGTTAATATTCATTTTCTTTTTATTCATACGAGACATATTTGGGACGAGATCCAACTCGATTGGATCTTTTAGTGCATGCTTCTCCATAGATGGAAATACCAAAATGATGACACTTCAAAAGCGATTGTAAGTAATATGCTTTTGTGTTTGCAAAAGTGTATTAATAGCATAAGTTAAACACAATATGCTTTTTTTGTAATACATGCTTTTACTATATGTTGTTCATGTTTATATAAAATGCGAGGATGATATGAAACAACTTAGTGATAATCGCCCGAGGGTTCGATTGATAATCTGGACGATGATATTTTTCTACTGATATGGGTAAAGATCGAAATGGTGATGCGAGCATGTATGGTCTAGGTGTTCGTGCTTCATTGTTTGGGGTGTAATACCAAGTCGTTTAGCATGTCATAGAAAACAACGAATTGAAGTCTAGAAATGGAGAACTTACTAGTGAAAATGAAAATTCTGAGCCCGGTTATCGAGAGAAGAATGGGTCGACGGATAGTTCCATTGTTCCACCTCTTACATCACAAGATTCTCTGTTGTAACCAATGAACCTCCACGCTTACGGGTATGTTTCTATTATAAATCGTTCCTTTCTAGTTGTTATAGCTTATTTTATCTTTGATAGCTAATGAACCTAGGCTACAAGCTTATGTATCAAGATTATGATTTAGATTGCTCATTTGCCTTTTAAATTTGTTAACTCGGTTATTAAGGGGTGTTTGGTTACGTGTTGTTTCAAGCGTGGTAGTTGCCTTTTCACTTGTTTATCTGCACACTATGACCTCTAGGTGATATTAGAACTAGTAAAACTATAAAACCAATGTTTGAACTAGAAAGTCAAAATCAAATTACCTTCAATCTCACACTCCATTTGTTGGGACATGTGAGGATCAAATCTCACCCACTTGGTCTAAATCTTGTTCATGTATCTTAAATTAGTGTTATCATAGCTTAAATAATCATAATTAGTGCATACGGATCAAACAAGTTTCATTAAAGTCAAAGTTTAAGTTCAAAATCAAAAGTCAAAATGGTATGTTAGTGAAACTCGGATCTTGGGAGAATTTTGTGAATTTTGTGTTGAGATTCAAGTCTTGAGATTTTTACATGTTGAAATTCCCCATCTAAGCTTTTGAATCCCACAATTAGCTTATTTTTATGATTTTTCTCCGGCTTAGGTGATAGTTCAAAGTGGCTGCAGGGCTAACCATTGCCACACACTGGGCATCGACTCCACCGCTGAGATTACACCGATCAATTTTGACCTCCTTTGTATACCCCAGCCTCCATACCGCGAGATTACATCTGTTTAACCTAATACATGTGTCTTGACTATAAATTGATAAATGTTTGTTGAAATCGAAATCTAGGTCGGGGATGAAGTTTTCCTTAAAAGCATTCTAAACTCAACCGAGGCTGTAGCAAAAGGATGGGTGAGGAGCTTGAACCCAAATGATATAGTTGGTGGTGCGAGATTGGGCGAGGATGGTGTGAGGTAAGCGTTCAAGTACCAACAAAAGAGATGAAGTGTTGGTGAGACCCTATGGGTTATTTGCCACAATTGAAGACGTGTTGGTGCAACCATAGCATGGCCTTGTCCCTTTATCTCGGTATGTCTTTGTTAATCTTGTGATACCAATAATTTTACTAACATGGAGCTTAATGCTTATACATGGGTGTTTATTTGTAGGTGGTCCGTGAGGATTGAGAGAGATGATGCATGATGACCACGGACTAAGCTTCTTGTTGCGTTAATTTATTGTTTAATGTTAACAGACTTTATGTTAGATTCATCTACCTTATTTATGTTTAGTGATTTTGTTATGACAATTGCTAATTTGAAATACAATTTCATTTTATTCATTTAATATTTAGTTGATGTTTTATTCATATCGTAATAATAGAGTGTGCATGGTGAAAATAGCGTCTATCATATGACTTGTCCGGACTTTGAAAATAGCGTCCTATCCTATTAAACTTATTAACCGTCCTAACAATTAACTTAACATTGTAAAAGTGTCCTAATATGTTGTTATTAGGGCGTTATTTAGGTTGTTAATAGACATTTTATCGACCAAAAATTGGTTTCATAATCTTCTTTGAGATATTAGAACCCTTTTCATGGTGCTAAAATAGCTAGAATGTTATATGATAAGCGTCCTAACAATTATCTTTTAAATGCGCTTGTATGTGTATCAAAAGATTAAAATTAGGTAACAACGTTTTACAACATTGTAAAAGTGTCCTAATATGTTGTTATTAGGACGTTATTTGGTTGTTCATAGACATATTATGCGACCATAAATTTGGTTTCATAATCGTATTTGGGATATTAGGACCCTTTTCTTGGTGTTAAAGTAACTATAATGGTATATGATAACCGTCCTAAATTAACATTAAAGGGCGCTTGTATGTGTATCAAAAGATTAAAAGTAGGTTACCACATGTTAGAACATTGGAAAAGTGTCCTAATATGTTTTTATTAGGACGTTATTTGTGTTGTTTATAGACCTAAATGCGACCATAAAATTGGTATCATAATCTTATTTGAGTTATTAGTACCCTTTTCTTGGTTGCTAAAATAGCTATGATGTTACATCATAAGCGTCCTAACAATACTTTTAAGGCGTTTTATGTGTCTCAAAAGATTAAAAGTAGGTAATCACATGTTAAAACATTGTAAAAGTGTCCTAATATGGTTTTATTAGGACGCTATTTGTGTTGTTCATAGACATATAATACGACCATAAAATTGGTTTCATAAGGGTTAGGACGCTTTGGACCTATTACAACCGCCTTACATGAAACGCTTTCATCCTTGGTCCTATTAAATGAAAGGTCCTAAAAAGTACCATTTTATGACGCTTATGGGGGTCCTAAAAAGCCACTTTTCTTGTAGTGGAAGTTATCTAGTGCAGGAAATCAACACTTGATTTTGCATTAGACACTGATCAAAATGCGAATTAGTTTTCAATGAAGTTAGCAAATGTGATAGGGTAATATTTCTTTTCATGAATGATGCAGTTAATGCTTGAGCATTGTTTACTTTGTGCTTGATGGATTTGGTTGTGTTGCCATTATTATATTTGTAAACATGGTAGCGATTAAAGTTAATGCTACTCTAGTGTTTGGGTTTTAGAATTGCGGTTGTGAATTAGGAAATATAAGGAGCGTAAAGGCTGCGCTTGTAGTGGAGCGATTTCGCGATTGTATAGCTATATTCACATAATGTGAAGTTTATATGATCCTTTTGCAGCGATCAATACTTTTTGCTCCTTCGCATTGTAGTTTTTTGTGGTAGAGGTTTATAAAGGAATTGTACTTTAATTAGTAAAAATCTGGATGATAGTTGTTATGTTTTCTCATAGTTATTTACCATTGACCATTTTAGTTTTTGTGCTACAATAATTTTATCTAGTATACAAGGATTTTTCTGCTTGAAAATGTTGTCGGATTGAGTTATTGTATTAGAGGCAACATGTAAAAAGGGGAAGGAGCTGGAATCAACTGAAAAAGATGCATCTACTGAAAAAGAACCAGTCAAAGATTCATCTACTGAAAAAGAACCTTTATCAGAGGTGTAAGACGCAAACTATTTAGGGTTTGATATAACACTGTTTTGTGCATAAAAAATGGTCTAAATTAAACTACATAGCTTTAAGACACAAACTATTCATGGTTTCATATAACACTGTTTTGTGCATTAAAAATGGTTTTATATAACACTGTTTTGTGCATTAAAAATCTGCTAAATTGAACTACAAATCTCTAAGACACAAATTATTCATGGTTTGATATAACACTGTTTTGTGCATAAAAAATAAGCTTTAAGACACAAAGCTTTAAAACTTGCAGGTAGTTCAATTTCATATTACTCGGCTAAAGCTTTCATTATTTGAAAATAATACTATATTTAATATACATTTATTGCTTTATTGATTCACTTTGGTATTTTTCAAACTGAAAAAATGGTGGAAGAAAAATTCTCGTTGCCTTCCCTGTTAGGATTTATTGAAAACATGGATGTTGTTCTCAATAGTGCAAATGTGGCTAAGCTATCTAGCATTGATCTGGTACAAAAATATATAAATTTTTTATATATGTTTTTATATCATATATGTTTCCGTTGTAACCAAACATATAATTAAACATGTATTCTTCCCTATGGTCTTGGAAAAATCTCATTATTATCTCGTTGTCTTCAATTTGAAAACTCCAAAGATTGAAATAATAGACAACAGTAAAAATGGGACTGAAGTTGATTTAAAGGAAAGATATGGAAAAAGCTTCAAGAAATTGGTATGAATTATAACAAAATATTTAGATCAATATGCACATTAAAAATATTTATTGAAGTTAAATTATGTTATTTTGCAGATAAATATTTTCTTCAAGTATATGGAGTATATAGGTCATTCAAAATTTAACTTGATGACGAAGGCAGATTGTACAAGATTAGAAATGAGTTGGAGAACCGAAGAAAATTGTATAGATTGCGGGGTGTTTATGATGCGCCATATGGAGACATATCTCGGATCAAAGAATTGGAATTGTGGATTAAAGGGTGAGGGCGAGCAATGAGACACAAATTTATGAAAATAAAATTTTCCAAATTTTAAAAATTTTAAAAAATTTCTTGTTTAAAGTTAGACACAAAAAATACCCAAATTTTTTTAGTAAAAAATTTCCCAAAAATTTTCCACCTTTTTTTTTAAAAAAAAATTTTGGGGTTAAAAAACCCCTAAACCCCTTTAAAAAAACAATTTTATTTTCCTTAAATTTAAACCAATAAAAAAATTTTTTTTCCCCCCAAATTTTTCCAAACCCCCCAAATTTTTGTTATTTTAAACTTTTTTCCCTTAAATCCCAAATTTTTCCCCCCCTTTTTAATAAAATTTAGTAAATTTTTTTAAAAAGGTCCATTTCCCCCTTTTCCTTTTTCCAATTTGGGAAAAACCCTTGAAATTTTTTTTTTAAAAAATTTTTAAAAATTTTTCAAAAAACTACCTTCTGTCAAACCCAAATAAACCCAATTTTTAATTTTTTTTGATAAAGTTTTAAAATTTTTAAAAGTTTTAAAAAACCCCTTTAAAAATTTTGAAACCCCAAAATTTCCTAAAAACCCACTTATTTCTTTTTAAATAACCCTTTGGGAAAACAAAATTTATTAAAACCAAATTTTTCCCCAAAAAATTTAAAAACTCAAAACCCTTTAACTTTCAAATTTATTCCAAAAATTAAACCCTTAAAGGAAAAAAATGGGTTAATTTTTTTTTTTAGCAAAATTTGGTCAAAATAAAATTTATTTAAAAATTTTAACCCTTAAATTACCTTCTTATTTTAAAACGGTTTAAAATTAAGAAAAAAAAGAAACCTTTCCCCGATTTTTTAAAACCCCTTTTCCATTTAAATATTTAAAGATATAAAAAAATTTTAAAACATTATTTTAATAAAACAAATTTAATACCTCGAAAATTATAATCATAAAAACCAAAATGTTTGGTTTAACCAAAATTTAAATCATAAAAGAAATTTTTAAACCCAAAAAAATTTTTTTTATTTAAAACATTTAAAAAGACCTTTATTAATTGTTAAGCCCTTTCTAAATAGGTTTTAAACTTTGGGCCAAAACAATCTTGCCCCAAAAGGAACCCCGTTTACCTTTTTAAATTTTTTGTATAAAAATTTCAAACCCTTTTAAAAAAAAATTTTTTTTTTTTTTTAAAAAGTCAAAAACTTTTTTTAACAAGGGTTTTTCCCCTTCCCCTTTTTCGCCAAATAAAAGGGAAACTTCTAAAGAAGAAAACAAAAAATCCTTTTTTTTTAAAAATTTTATTTTTTTAAATTTAAAATTTTTTAAAATTTTAAATAATTTTAAAACACTCCATCAAAAAGCCCTTTAAAGGGCCCCTTTTTTGGAAAAGGGACTGGTTCAAAAGGCAAATTGCAAAAGTCCATTTTTTTTTAATTTTTTTTTAATTTAGGAAATAATTTCCTTTCCCCAAAAAAGCAAAAAAATTTCCTTTTCCATAAAAAACAATCCAAATTAAACTTTTTAAAACAAGGAATAGATCCCTTTTTAAACTACTTTTATTTTGCCAAATTTCTGGGGGTCCAAAAGAAATTTTTCCAAATCCATCCAAGGGGAGGTTTATTTTGGGCAAAAAAAACTTTTTTTAAAAAAGGAAATTTTCCCTTCACGTTTCCTTAATTCCCAAAACTTTCAAACTTAAACTTGCTTTTCCCCTTGGGCCCGGTTTATTTTCCACCCTTTATTAAGGGTTTCCTTTTAAAATAAAAACATTTTTGGAACTGTTTTTTAAAAAATACCCAAAAATTTTATTTTCTTTATAAAATTTTTGAAAGGGAAATCATCTTCCCAAAACCAAAAAGCAATTAAAAAACTTTTTTATTATTTTTCTTTCCTCCCAAACCTTTTAAAAATTTTTTTTTAAAAATATCCTATTTTTTCCCTTAAATCTTTAAAAAAAGGTTTCCACCCAATTTCCCCAAAATTTAAAACCCAAAACCTTTTGAAAATTTTAAATTAAAAACAAATTTTAAAAATTTTTCCCCCAAACAAAATAAATTTTTCCCTTTTTTAAAATATATTTACAAAGGCCCAGATTTTATTTCAAAACCCTGGGCCTTCACCACCCCATTTACCAAAAATTTTTAAACAAAAAGGGGAAAATTTCATAAACTTGGAAAAGCCCAATTTTCAAAATTTCCCTTTGGGAATTTGAAATCTCCATTTTTTTTATAATTAAAATGAAAATTTTTAATTTTTTAATAAATTTTTTCTTTAAGACCAAAAAATTTCTTGGGAAAAAATTTTTCAAACGGGTAATTAATTTTTTTAAAATTAAAAAACTTTTTAAATGAGGTTCCTTTAATTGGGTTTTAATTTGTTAAAATTAAAAAAATTTTAAAAAAAAAAAATTTTTAAAAATTTGGAAAGGGGAAATTTAAATTAAGGGGGTTTTTTTTTTAAAATTTTTTTTTTTTTTGCCTTTTTTTTTTTTGTGGGTTTTAATTTTTTTGGAAATTTGTTAGGGTTTTGGAAAAAAAAATGAAGGAATTAAATTTTTAAAATCTAAAAGAAAAGGAATTTTCTTGGATTGGAAAAAGGTTGTATTTTAAAAAAAATTTTTTTTTTTTTTTTGTTTGGAAAATTTTAATAAAAATATTAGCCAAAATAAATTTTTTAAAATTTGATTAAAATATTTTAAATTTTAATTTTGGTTTGTAAAAAAATTTACCCATTTAAAAACAAAAAAGAAACCTTTAATTTCCAAAAAAAAATTTTTCAAAAAACTTTTTTTAAAATAAATTTTTAGCAAAAATTAAAGGGTTTAAAATTTTTAAATTAGGGTTTAAAAAAACTATTTGAGGGAAAATTAATACTTTAAAATTGAAAAAAATTTTTAAAAATTTTTTTAAAACATTTCCCTTATTAAAATTTTTGCCATTTGGTTTAAAATGAATTTCCCCAATTTAAAACCAAAAAACCCCTTAAAAGTGTGTTTTTTAAACCAAATTTTAAAATTAAAATTTTTCCCAAAGTGGTTTCCAATACCAATTTAAACGGGTTTTAAACCCAAAAAGTTTGGAAGACAAAAAAAATTAAAAATTTAAAAAGAAAAGTTTAAAATAATTTAAATGAAAAAAATTAAAAAAAGTTAAAGTTGGATTTTTAAAAAGGGAAAATGGGTTTGGGGTTTATTTTTTAAAGGGAAAAATTTTAAAAAAGAAAAACTTTAAAAAGGTAAATTTTCCTTTTTTTAAAATAAATTTTAAAAAAAAAATTACAAAAAAAAAGGGGAAAAATAAATTTTGATTTAAATTTTTAAAAATTGAAAAATGAAAATTTTTTCAAAATTAAAATAAATTTAATACATAAAAAAAAATGCCCACAAAAAACAAAATTTATTTTTTTTATTAAAATGGTTTTAATTTTCTCTAAAACAAATTTTGCAAAAAACCAAAACCTCAAAAACAACAAAAAAAACCCCTTTTAAAAATTAAATTTAAAAAAATTTCCCCCTTTAAATTAAAATTTTAACAAAAAATTAACCAAAAAAAATTTCAATAAAATTTAAACCAAAATTTCCCTTTCAAATTGGCCAAAATTTTAAAAAAAAAAAAATTTAAAAAAAAAAAAACCCCAAAAATTTTAAAACCCCAACATAAAAAAAATTTTCAAAAAAAAAAAAAAATAAAAAAAAAACATTATCTTTCCCAAAAAGGCCCAAATTTAAAAGGAAAACCCGGGTTCCCAATTCTTAATTATTTTAATTAACCAAATTTTATTTAACCAAAACCCCTTAAACTTGGGGTTTTAAATGGTGGGCCCAATTTTTAAATTTGGGTTTAAAAAAGGATAAAATTAACTGAAAATTTGTTTGGGAAAAAAATTTTTTAAAAATTAACCGGTTTTTCTTAAAATTTAAAACAAAAAATTCTAAAAAATTAATTTTAAAAAAAATTAAAAATCCCCAAATTTAGTTTAAAAAAAATTTAAAATTTTGTTTTATTTTAAATTTTAAAAATAAACCCAAAACCCAAAAGCAAAATATTTGTTTGGATAAATAATTTTTCGTCCATTTTAGACGCTTTCGTGCATTTCGAACGATTTCGCCTATTTTCATACGTTTTCGTCCATTTTAATCCGTTTTTATATTTTCGTCCGTTTTCAGACGCGTTTTCATACGTTTTTATACGCTTTTCATTCATTTTTATACGTATTTGTCCGTTTTCATACGTTTTCGTCCATTTTTTTGTAGTTTTTATACGTTTTCGTCTATTTGCATGTGTTTTCATGCTTATTATTAAACTTTATTATATTACATGTCTAATATCAATTGTGATATTTTATTATAAAAAAGTTAATGTCTAATATCACTTGTGATATTTCATAAACAAACAAGTATGTTTATTAACCTTTAATATCACCTGAGATATTTCATTTCTCTGTATATTTTTATATATTATCACCTATGTGTTTTCTAATATTTTTATAATTTTCAGTTACAAGATAGTTTTTATGCCTTTCATCGCAATTGACAAGCACATATTTTTTTAATGGAACCACTGTTATCTATCACTTGTGATATTATTGTAGGATATTAGTTTTCACATACACATCAAACCATAACACAAAGTAGCATATAGATGGAATTCTAGAGAGAGAAAGTTAGAGGTTTAGGGAACTTAGTGAGAGAAAGTGAAAGATATTATTATGAGCTCCAACTCTACCTTGGAAGGTAGAGAGTATTTATAGTCTTACATAAATCGCCACACATCGGCCGTGGATCGTGCATACAGGTGGTAAAGACCCGTCCGTCCTCCACGGTGTTACTTAACTAAATACTACTTGACTTAAAAGAACTACGACTACGAGCTTTCTAACGATTACATATACTTGAGGTGACCGACTTTTACTACTCTGAATTTCTAATTCCTAACAATCTCCCTAAGGAGGTCACCTCACTCATGTACCAAAATTACATTGAATACAACTAGATAATACATTAACAATTGATCTTGCATCCTTGATGTAGTCCTTTGTGTAAGATATAACTTTTCACATACACATCAAACCATAAGCATAAGGTGGCGTATAAGGTGATGTTCTAGAGAGAGAAAGTTAGAGGTTTAGGGAACTTAGTGAGAGAAAGTGAAAGATATTATTATGAGCTCCAACTCTCTACCTTGGAAGGTAGAGAGTATTTATAGTCTTACATAATTCGCCACACTATGGGCTGTGGATCAGGCATACAGTGGGTAAAGACCCGTCCGTCCTCCACGGTGTTACTTAACTAAATTACTACTTAACTTAACAGAACTACGACTACGAGCTTTCTAACGATTACATATACTTGAGGTGACCGACTCTTTAATACCGGGAATTTCTAATTCCTAACAATCTCCCCAAGGAGGTCACCTCAATTTTACATCAAAATTACTTTGAATACGATAGATATTACATTAACAGTTGATCTTGCATTCTTGATGTAGTCCTTTGCTCATAAGCTCGTAGTCATTGATTCTTCACATTGCATGTTTGGTTATTCCAAGTGGAGGTCTTTCTTGATCCACGTGATGATAAGTTTGAGCCATCTTTGAGATCATCGCCTATCAACAATCTACGAGACATCCATTGTGGTGTTGTGACTTTGGGACCGACATGCTCACATTTTGGATCATGATTTCTTCTCATCGAGTAGCGGAAGCATTTGTTGAATCATGATATTGGCGCAGTAGCAGCGAAGCTTGGTGTGAAAATATCGAGTCATTGATGCACTAATCATGATTTCTTTTGAGATGAATGTGTTAAGTGAGCATGCGGCTATGGATAGACCGCTTCATTACGATCACCGCAAACGTCGGCGCACTCGCATACAACAGCTTAGCAACAAATCGCACGAAAGTGTCTTTGATCACTTCGTTGAATTGAGGTACACGCCCACGGTTCCCGTTGATCGATTACAAGTCTTACTGTGATCGGTAGGATTCCTAAGAATCTCCTTGATGGGGTTTCGCAATTGTTCTAGTCGTTCTCAACCGGGCGTCTCAAAGAAGACAACACGGAGTGAGTGAACCAAATAATTTTAAGTCCACCGATTGATGAAAAGAGATTTGAGAAACAATCGTGTATTGCTCAATAGAAATTGTTTTTGCAATACAACGAAGGTTTTATTGAAAATCAATTATCAATCATAGAAATACCTTTTGGTTTGAAAAATGAGTACACGGTCGATGTGCTAAAGAAAAGAGTTTATAAGCACAAAGACCGGTTTTTCAAAGGTATCCGTCAATCCATAACTCGAACGTGTTTGATTCAAGAGATTGAATCGCCCCATTGTTTCTGCTCGGTTGTCACATGGTTGATCTATAAAATAGATCTCACATGCCACCTACCGTGAGCTTGTTTGATGTTGGCTCGAAGGCTTTCCATCTTCATTGTGAATATGTAAACACATCACTCGGATGTTCGGCAATACCACAAGGATAATGCGTGGACTCAAGATATAATCTCTTTCCACATTGTGTGAACAGAGAGTCTTCATTGAAAGTGTCCTAATGAGATTTATTGATGATCTCGTGGCTCTAGACTCAATTTGTGCACATTTGGATCCTATAACGGAGACTAGGGAGAGGTCTCCTTCTTCAATATCAACCATCTCTAAGAGAAAGTCGATAGATAATGTCGGTTCCCGTGAGAATGAAACAAGCCCTTTAAGAGGAACTTGAGTGGTTTGGAAAGTTGAAGTGCGGTCGTCCTTTGGGTCCATGACGTCTTGTCTTCAATACCGATGTTACCATCGGTAGCATATGAATTGAACCGGTTTACGCCCTAAGGTTGAATAAATGGAGGGCTATTTGTTTTCACCCTTTTCACATTCAATTCTTTTTAATTCTTCAACCCTTCAAGGCTTACCGAGACTTCATAGCTAGAACCTTGTTGGGTTTATTCCAATACTAGCTCGGTCTTAGTCCGCACTCTTCCCATATCTCATTTTTCTCCTTTTATCATCATACCTAAGGACTTCTACACTAACTAGTGGGTTGTCCCTGGTAGATCCCTCCGGTTCGGCGGATCATGGGAACCAATACCTAACCTTATCATCCTTATATCACCGTACATAAAGTAAAGTTGGTCGGTCAAATTGGTATTGTTCATCCGCCATTGGATCCAATTGAAAACCCTTTGAAAATCAATTCGTATACTTGTGATATATTATCAAAGCTTTTTGTACCGAATTGTTTTGATATTTTTAGAACGAGAACTCCCCTCAACATGTGCATCCAAGATTGAAAATGTTTTGCACACGGAGGCAAGAGAAAGAATTTTCTTTTGATTACCATTTTCAAAAAATATCAACATCACTTCCTCAATAGGTCAAGTTGGTATAGCATTTCCGGGAAGGATGAGGTTTCCATGAATTTTGCTCCCCTCAATATGTGCCTCGAGGTTTGAAAAGAGTTTTGCACATACTAGAGGAACCCGCACATTAGGATGAATGATCACGTTTCAAATCAAAGGTTTAAGATAGATGCTCCCCTCACCATGTGCATTGAAAAATTGAAATCGTTTGTCACATGTGAGAAGGACAAGATGTACATTCTTTTATAACCATTTGCACGATTATCGGTTTAAATCCAATTTAAATCACACATTCTCCCCGATCACAATTATCAAATCATTTGAGATTTGTGATCTCGTATAGATTTAAATTGATTTTGAAAGCTTTTAAGGAGAATTGTGACTTGATTGTGAAAGTGTTTTAATCGATATGGATCGATTTTAAGACTTTAAACTCCATTTATAAAACATGCATGTATATCTTTTGAAAACAATTTTAATGCCAAATAACTTTTTAATTTAATTGAAATCATTCTCCCCTCAATCAATGACGAGGTTGTTGATTGAGAGATAGAGATTTTGACAAATAAGTCCCGATGATTATCAAAAATAGAGATTGAGTTATTTTCAAAGCATTTAGTTTTCAAAGAGATAGGAGTTTATAGAATCGAGCATAAGATTTGAAAACTTGGTAAGACATGGCTCTGTTCTTTCTTTAAAACCGGTTATTGCTCGAAATGACAATAAACCATTTCTCTTTCTCTCAAAAAATATTTTTGATTTTTGATTTTTTTTTTTTTTTTTTTTTTTTTTTTTTTTTAGAATTCGAACAACATCTAAAGACCCGTGTCATTCTTTGAATGACAACACAAAGTCCGTAGATATTATCGAACCGAGAGAAACATGACAAAATGACAATATTTTTTGAAGATTTTTCGGATTTTTCAGATTTTTATGGATTTTGAAAGTTTTAAAATTTTCTATTTGATTTTTGAAGGTTTTATAATTTTGTATTTTGTTTTTCAAATAAATATTTACAGAAGATAGATGAAGATAGACCTTTACTCCTCGTCTTCCTCCTGAAGACGTTTGAGAGTTTCTGGTTGAAGACTTTTCAAACCAAGGCGTGGAAGAATAAACTCAAAACGTTCTCTTGGAAGAGCTTTGGTGAAGATGTCCGCTAACTGATATTCAGACCTCACAAAATATAGTTCCACCACACCTTTTTCCACCTGTTCCCTGATGAAATGATGTCGAATGTCGATATGCTTTGCTCTTGAGTGTTGAACGTTGTTGCATGAGAGAGCAATAGCACTTTTATTATCACGAAGATAGAGGGATTTTGTTGAATTCAAAGCCATAGTCGATAATTGAGATCTCATCCATAGGATTTGAGCACAACAAGATGACATGGCTATGTATTCAACCTCAGAGAGGAAATAGAAGTACTCATTTGCTTCTTTGAAGACCACTCACAAGCTTATCACCCAAAAAGCGAGCACCTCCGGGCGTGCTTGACGTGTATCTTGACAACTCGCATGATCGGCATCTGCATAGGCCGTTAGTGACATACCGGTGTCCTTCGGTACCATAGTCCCATATTGATGGTTCCTTGAGATACCGAAGACCCGTTTAATCGCTTCAAGGTGCTTTTAGTAGGCTTAGCACGGTATCTAGCACACATGCATACAGAGAATAAGATGTCTGGTCTACTAGCGATGAGATACATCGGGGATCCAATCATACTCCTATATTTCGTTTGGTCAATCATGATCCCCGAGAGGTCCTCATCTAGTTTGGTTCGGTCAATCATGGGGGTGTCAACAGGTCACTTGAATCAAATCCAAATTTCTTTAAAATCTCTCATTGCATATTTAGATTGATTTATGAAAATGCCTCCGGGACTTTGTGAAATTTGTAATCCTAAGAAAATGACATTTGTCCCATCATTGACATTTGAAACTTTGAACTCATTTCATTTGAAAACGATCACATTCCATTGGGTCGATCGAGGCAAAATAATATCATCAACATAAATTTGAACATGAATCAAATGTTTGCACGACTTCCCGGTGAACAATGTAGGATCAATCGCTCCTTTGATGAATCCGGTTGAAAGAAGAAACTTAGATGTTGTATCATACCATGCCCTTGGAGCTTGCTTTAAACCGTAAAGAGCCTTCTTCAAACGATAAACGTGAGTAGGATGCTCTTGGTTCACAAATCCTTCGGGTTGGCTTACGAGACAACTTCCTTAAGATCTCCGTTCGTAAATGCCGTCTTTACATCCATCGATATACCACCATGTTCTTGCTAGCGAAGATTAGCCGAAAAGATTCGATGGCCTCGATTCGAGCAAGCGGAGCAAAGGATTCTTCAAAGTCTATACCCTCCTCTTGACGATATCCTTTAGCAACTAATCGAGCCTTATTCTTCAACACATCACCATGCTCATCAAGTTTTACTTTGAAGATCCATTTTAGAGCTATAATCATAGCACGCCCTGAGCGGTACTAACTCCCATACATCAAGACGATCAAACTCATGAATTTCATCTTGCATAGCATTGAACCAATTATCTTCATTCATGGCGCTTTAACGTCTTTTGGTTCGATCTTAGATAGTATGGAGTTGAAGAAGCACCATAAGGCATCGGTTGCGAGTTGCTTCCGGGTTGATACAGATCGGGAGGGATTACCAATGATGTTGTCTAATGGATGATCGTGAGTCCATTTTCGAGGTGTTCATGTGGCATTTGTTGAGGAACCGAGGTAGGCGAGTCGATGTCTCCGAAGAAGATGGTTCTGCGATGATTCGGGAGTAGCAAATATGTTTTCAAATGGAGCATCTTCGAGGAGTTGCAAAGGGATTAACTTCATCATTGATGCGTAAACATTTCCATGATGTACATTTGAAGAATGATGATTTGTTGATGAAATCAAGGATCGTGCAGGTGCTTCTTGACTTACGAGATATTGAAACCGATGGATTGACTTCATTCACCGGAATCGAGCATCCTCTGTTATAGGGATCAGTTCCTCATTAGTAGTAGACTCATACAGCTTCATCAAACATTGGATCAAACAATTTCTTTACATCATCTTCTCGATGGAGGTACATATGGTGTTTCTTGAGAGGAGTTTGGAACAAGGGATGAAACAATAGGATCAAGTATGAAGTGCGGGTCCCGAAATGGAATGTCCGAGAGCCATTTGACCGTCACTCATCAAACGTAACGTGAATTGTTTCCATGATATTTCGGGTTCTTTTGTTGTAGATTCGGTATCCCTTTTGTTTGGTGCATATCCTACAAATACTCCAATGTCGACTTTAGCCCTAAGTTTGCCCAAGTCTTGACCTTCATTAGTTGGATAGCACAAGGCACCAAACACACGAAGGAAAGATAGATTAGGTTTCTGTTGTGGACAAGTTCATATGGAGTTTTTCCATGAGTGGTGTGAATCGTGGAACGATTTTGTGTGTAACATGCGGTGGCAATTGCTTCACCCGAGAAACATTGGAACCTTTGAGTAAATTAGCATTGTTCTAGCGCTTCAACAAGAGTACGATTTCGTCTCTCAACTACACCGTTCGTTGAGGGGTTCGTGGAACACTTCTTTGATGGTGATTCCAATGCTTTCATAGAATTCACCGAGTTGTTTGTTGACAAACTCGGTTCCATTGTCTGCTCGATAATTCGATACCTTGTTTAGTCTAACTGCAAATGCTTGATGAGTTTGATGATGATATCGGGGTTTCATCCTTTGTCCTTAAGAACTTGACCTGTGAATCTAGAATAATCATCAACCACAACTAACACATATTTCTTCCCAAAGATATTCGCACCCTCATTGGTCCACATAGATCCATATGAATCATATGAAGAACTTCGTGACAGAGTTAGTGGGTTTGGGTTTATGGGCATACTTCTTGCTTTTTCCCAATTGGCAAGTCGAACAAAGATGATCCTTTTCATACTTTAGTCTAGGTAAACCTACAACTAAGTCCTTTACGGAAAGATCGTTGATGGTGCGAAGTTCAAGTGATTGAGACGAGCGATGCCATAACCATGACTTTGTTTTGAAGCCTTAGATAACAAGCGATTGGTGATGCTCTCATCATGTCATCGATAGAGATAGTGTAAAGGTTTGAGCCACGAGTTCCTTTCAGCAGTTCCTTTCCATTGAGATCTCTAACAAAGCGTGTATGTTTTCAAGGCTACTTCTAGATCGTAATCACGAAATTGACCAACGAGAGCAGTTATGACCTAAACCTTCCACATAATACACTCGGAGATGACACTATCACCAACAACATAATCTCCATAACCCATAATAGCACCGAAATGATCATTACCAAATCTAATGATCCCGATGAATTTGCTCACGAAGTTCATGAGCGTGACGGTCTCGGTCATATGCTTGGAACGGCTGAGTCCGTGTACCACGTAGCGATTTGAACGATCTGCGGTTGAACACAGACAAGAATGGATAATCGGATATTTGGGATCCCCATGCAAGAATGGGTTCCATTTGGTTAGTAGCAGCAGTTGGACCACCCACATCGAAATAGAAGCATTCATATCGATGGTGAAGTAGTGGAATCATTGTGAATAGATGCAATACTAGTGTCCGTGTTAGCCCTATTTACAGTGTGACCACTTCTTAAGGAATAGTTCTACCAAGGTGGGCATCCATTTTCTAGTGGGCATTATCTCGATTAGTCTTATGACCAACAGTATCCAATAAAAGCCTATTCTCACGAATGTTCTTCCCGTGGGTTTCCATTGTTTTCTAACTCTCTTTCGCTTTTGCCTTTTAGCCTTTTTAGCATGAATTTTAGCATTAACAACATTAATCGGACAATTAACATCATAAGGCGAACATTAACATCACATTCATGATTAGAAATGTAATTCAAGCAATCATCGGTACAAGGTTTGCAAATAGTATCGAATTGAATTAATTACAGATGCCTATGGCTAATACTAGAATCAACACGATTCGTTTTATTCGATTCAAACTTAAGGTTCCTAGATTGTTCTTCTACTCTTTCCAATTGCACATTCTTAGCTTGAGAGGTCCTATCATTCCTTGTATTGTCTTGAGACTTTGACCGCTCCCTTTAATGTCACCGATTACTCTGTAGAGGAATGGGAACATTAGTTTGTTTTACTACTCTTTGCACCACCTGCTTAGATGTCTTTGGGATCCGAACTACATGCAGTGCACTAAGGTTCACTTTCTTAACATTAGAGGTCTTGAGATTAGTACTCCTAGAAGGCACATTTGAGTTCACTTTCCTAGTATTGATGGATCTAAGATCCGAACTACTCACCGTGCACTACTCCTCACATTCAAACCATTGGGAATCGAGTGCATGTCATGTTTGGCCTTAGGCATTGAGCATGGAATCAAGGGGTTAACTCTCTCACCTAATGTTTTTGGGCATATAGTGATCAAACATTCTAAGATTTCTTAAGATCGTTTGGCATATAGGCATGCATGTCCAATTGCATTATCATGAGGTTTCTAGCTTATCCTCTTCAACAATCTCACGCAGCATTCTAAGCAATCCTTAAGGGATGAGAAATATGTTTGAATGGCAAGTTTGTTGTTCCTTAGGTGAGGGGACATATGTCACGGATAAAGTAGATTTATTCCCGAGTGAATCTTAGATACAACATTCTTCCTCATTGATCATTGGCATTTTCCCTTTACCGACTCTTCGATTCTCAATTTCCTTTTGCAATGAAGTTATTTGTTCGTTGTTTTTGTTACGAGTGACTTTAATTGATTCAAACAACTCATTGAAATGACGTTTAACCTTTTCATTCTCTTCTAGGAAACTTTCGTTTTCCTTTTGTAAAGCATTTACTAGGTTTTGAAGATGAAACGTTTGAGAATTACGAGAATCTAAAGAAGGAAGCATTTGGGAACTGTCATATTGTTCGTTTGACCCTTTAATTGAGAGATTTGGACTTTCAACTTTACGATCGTGTTACATCGAGCATGAATCTGTTCATCTCGTTTGTTTATTTGAAAATCGCATCAAACTCGGAACATCGAAGATGTCTTGAAATTTGAAGTTTTGACATTTTCTTTGAGATGTTGATATTTTAGTTGTAGATTAAAATACTCAACTTCTAGTTTAGAAAAATGTTTAACCAAATTGTCATGATCATCCATTCAATTTTCTCATTAAGTTTAGAATTAGTTTTTCAAGCTCAATGACACGATCATGGGAGACTTTCGGGGCCATGATAGTTCATGAAATTTGGAAGCATTAATAGAGCAATTTGAAGCGATGAAAAGACATCTTGAGCAACACATTCGGTAATAAGATTCTCATTCAATGTATGCGTGTTCTTCCTCTCGATCTCATTATATTTTAATGCACGCTCATAATCACTAATTTCAACTATTATTGCATCAAATTCCTTTTCCATTCCCTTAATGTCTGCTTTCTATCCCTTTTAAGGCTCTCAAAGTGTTCCTTTAAAAGTTTAAAGAAGGGCATGACCTCGGTTAAATAACATTCTTTCATTTGTTCAAAACCCTTTCTCCTTGATAATGCCGATGGGTGTGATCCTTTTCTTGCAAGTTTTCTCAAAATCAACAAATAGTTGAAAAATAACGTATTGGCTAATTAAGATATTGCTTTTAGTGTCAATTGTTCTAGGAACAAGATGCATTGGTGTGTTAGGAGGATACATGGTAGCTTTAGGCATTTTCCTAAGGGAGGATTTGTTTTACAATATTTTCGACTTTCGCTTATCTAAATCCATTTTCCGAAGACTTGTTCGGAGTCAACAAAGTCGAGGCTTGAACATGTTTAATGCAATCCAGTTTTCCTTCTTATAATCATGAGGAGTGATATTTATGTTCTTCTCTTTGCATTTGGGGTCATCTAGTTTTTGTTCATCCTTTCCTAGTGACTTCATCGATTTCTTATCTTCCTCGGTGCACTCAACGCAACTAGGTTTACGCCTGGGCTTAAGGACTTCATTACCATCATAAATTACCTTTTGAGCATTTCTAGCCTTTTTAATTACCTCTGGATTTGGTTCCTCTACAAGGGGAACACTATGCTTATCGCTTAGAACTCTATGCTTAGTGATCATGTGAGCAGTCTGAATGGTGTTTCCTTGTATGTACAGCTTGTTTTCAAGTTTGTTTTTCAAAGTTTTCAGATTAGAAAAATCTCTCAAGAGCTTTGATTCTTTTGCATTAAATTCTTGCTTAAGCATTTTCACGTTTTCTTGAAGTTCTTGTTTTTGCTTAGCTGTTTTAGATAGTTTTTCTTGCAAAGAATTTAATTCTTGTTTCAATACTTCTTCTCTAAAATTACTTTTCTAATTCTTGTCGTACTTGGTCATCCATTTCCTGCTCACGAGTGGTCAACTCAAATTTTGCACGTTGTTCATAAATGGCAACACGTTCCTTATAGGCATTTAGTTCGAGATAATGGAATCATCGAGAGCACATGCGGTGAATTCATCAAAGACATAGTCATTGTTGATGCAGAAGATGCATCACTAGGTACAACTTCACTTTCACTTTGTTTCACGTATTGATCATATGGGACAATATTGATATTACCCGTATTTTCAATATTTGATTCAAAAGTTTCGGTTGGTTGTACTTTGTCATGCATCTGTTGCACATCAACATCATCATATAGCTTTAATACCTCGAGAGATGAGTTTGTCCTTGGATGGGCCACTTGTGGTGAAGACGAGATCTTAGGAGAAGCCATTGGAGAGATGCTAGCCATAAAGATTGTGTGTGCGATGGGTCCATCATCTACATCGAATCGTATGCATCACGATCGGCGACTTGAAAGGCGTTCGATGATTGTGACCTATCTCCGAGCAGCCGCTCATCCACATCTCGCATCATAGGTCTTGGCATTGCCCTCGGCAGAAGAAACAAAATTCCTCTTCATCCAACGTAGCACCATTGTCACGAGCTTGAGCCGGCAACATCTTATCTCTGAAGTATTCGGCATTTTGTGGGCGCTTTGGAGATGTGCGGTTCCTTGCAAAGTGTCCTCACCACCACAGTTAAAGCATTTGATTGGCTTAGCTTGACCTTGGTTACCATTTCTTCCTCGATTCGGTTTCCAACATAACCTCTCCCGGCTCCACCTCTCCCCGATCATCTTGTCTTTCTGAATGGTTGCACCACGATCCTTCCATCTTTAACGGTGGCTTGATTATGTGGGTTAGATGCGGTTCGTAGGTTGTTGTTGGTTTGTGGGAGAGTTCATGTTTTGACTAATGAGTAGAGCTAGTTGATTAACGATGTTATCCACGCGTGCATCGACATCGACTTGTTTGAGCGAGGATCGGGGATGAGTTTGTGATTACCATTACCCAAGGGAATGACTTGTGATGCTTTGGTTGTGATTCCAATGTTTGAGTAGAAAGTTTGTTGAGTCATTAGGCGAACTTGTCTCACCTGGTTGGTTTTGAACGATTGAGAATCAACTTTTCAAACATGGCATGTCTCTCATTACGAAGGAGGAAGGCATAGAGTTGCTCATAGTTTGTATGCTTCAATCCTTTAGTGAGTTTCACGGATGTGACAAACTTGTGCCATTCGGGATTCATGTTGTTCACAAACTTTGAGTTCAAGCGAATGTTAGGCATAGTCATCTTGATGTTCCTCATGTCATTCACTAACTTATGAAATCTTACATAGTACTCATAGACACTCTCATCTGGTTTCATCTTGAAGTGCTCAAATTCATCATAGAGTTGGGATTCCCTGCCTTCCATAGTTAATTCGAACACGAGAGAAGCATCTTAACGTTATCCCAAACGACCTTTGCATCGGTGTTATGATTGATCGACTTGTAGATGTCTTTAGGAAGACCTTGAAGAACAATGTTTGAAGCCACGATATCTCGCATCGAATCTCTTTTCTCCTCATTATCAAGCTCATTGTACATCTTAGGTCCATCCATTCCGTGAGCAGAGTACCATCTTCATTAGTATCAAGTATGTCTCTAGTCGTTTCAACTCGATATGGTCCTTCATCAATGGATTTGAGAATGTTAACACCATTTTCCTTTCCAAGACAATACAATCGATTCGTTGAGCCCAAGAATCGTAGTCGATTCTGTCAAGCATTGGTGGGCAGTATCTCGAGCCACCGCTTGAACATCCTCGACAGCAAATGGAGATGATGGTAGGAACGTTGGTAGACATGTTAACAGATTTTACGGGATTTTATAACTCTATGATTAAACCGGGAAATAGATTCTTTCACGGGATTTTACTAAATCAAGAGAAACCGTAAACAATCACTCAAGTCGCTAGATGATACCGTGCTAACTCGCTACCAAATAATGCACTAAGTCGCTAGAAATTAGTGCACTAAGTCGCTAACCTTTAACTCGCTACACGTTTAATTCGCTAGAGTCCCAAGTCGCTAACAGAGAAACAAGTCGCTAAGTAGTAACTCGCTACAGACTAAGTCGCTAGCAAAAATTTGTGCAGTAATTCGCTACACAAGTCGCTAGATATGCAAGTCGCTAAAGAGCAACTCGCTACAGACTAATTCGCTACCACAACTCGCTACCCGTAGTGGAGATTCCACTATTTGTCCTTTAACTCGCTAGCACTAACTCGCTAGCTTTTAACACTGTAAGTCGCTATGAAGAAATGTTGTCCGTGGACTAACTCGCTACCATGAAAAAACAACAAAACACCACTTTTCAATCCAAAAACAACCCAACCAAGATGATTCAAGCTTACCAAATGAAAACCTAAACACTTTTGATGATTCTAAACACAAAAGTACCAACAAAATTCAAACTTTAACACAAGAAATCAACCAAATGATGCAAAACCACTAAACTTTTCAAACTCAAAACCACCTAAAACCACTATAAATCCAAAGATGTGCAAGATATGATCTAACCATGGCTCTTGATACCAATTGTAAGATATAACTTTTCACATACACATCAAACCATAAGCATAAGGTGGCGTATAAGGTGATGTTCTAGAGAGAAAGTTAGAGGTTTAGGAACTTAGTGAGAGAAAGTGAAAGATATTATTATGAGCTCCAACTCTACCTTGGAAGGTAGAGAGTATTTATAGTCTTACATAATTCGCCACACTACGGGCTGTGGATCAGGCATACAGTGGGTAAAGACCCGTCCGTCCTCCACGGTGTTACTTAACTAAATTACTACTTAACTTAACAAAACTACGACTACGAGCTTTCTAACGATTACATATACTTGAGGTGACCGACTCTTTAATACCGGGAATTTCTAATTCCTAACACTTTGCTCCTAAGCTCGTAGTCATTGATTCTTCACATTGCATGTTTGGATATTCCAGGTGGAGGTCTTTTACTGATCCATGTGATAATAAATTTGAGCCATCATTTGAGATCATCAGCTTATCAAAAATCTCTAAGACTTCCTTTGTGGTGTTGGTATTATGTGATGTTGTGACTTTAGGACCGACATGCTCACATTCTGGATCATGATATCTTCTCATCAGAGTAGCGGAAGCTTTTGTTGATTCATGATATTGGCGGCAGTAGCGAAGCATGGAGTGAAAATATCGAGTCATTGATGCACTAATCATGATTTCTTTATAGATGAATGTGTTAAGTGAGCATGCGGCTATGGATTGACCGCTTCATTACGATCATTTGCAAGCGTCGGGTGTACACGCATACAACGATTAGCAATAAATCGCACGAAAGTGTCTTTGATCACTTCGTTGAATTGAGGTACACGCCCACGGTTCCCAGTTGATCGATACATGTCTTACTGTGATCGGGAATAATTCCTAAGAATTTCCTTGACGGGGTTTCGCGTTGCTCTAGTGTTCTCAAACCGGAACGTCTCAAAGAAGACAACACGGAGTGAGTGAACCAAATTTTAGTCCATCGATTGATGAAAGATATTTGAAAACAATCGTGTATTGCTCAATAGAAATTGTTTTTGCAATACAACGAAGGTTTTAATGAAAATCAATTATCAATCATAAAACACCTTTGATTTGAAATATCCGTGCACGGTCGATTTGCTAAAGAAAAGAGTTTTAAGCACAACGACCGGTTTTCAAAGGTATCCGTCAATCCATAACTCGAACCGGATTGATTCAAGAGATTGAATCGCCCCATTGTTTACATTCGGTTGTCACATGGTTGATCCATATAATAGATCTCACATGCCGCCTACCGGAGCTTGTATGATGTTGGCTCGAAGGCTTTCCATCTTCATTGTGAATATGTATACACATTACTCGGATGTTACGGCAATACCATAAGGATAATCGTGGGACTCAAGATTTAATCTCTCTTCCACATTGTGTGAAGCAGAGTCTTCATTGAAAGTGTCATAATGAGATTTATTGATGATCTCGTGGCTCTAGACTCAATTTGTGCATATTTGGATCTGTCTTTGGAGACTAGGGAGAGGGTCTCCTTCTTCAATATCAACAATCTCTAAGAAAAGTCGATAGATAATGTCGGTTCCCGTGAGAATGAAACAAGTCCTTTTAAGAGGAACTTGAGTGGTTTGGAAAGTTGAAGTGCGATCGTCACTTTGGGTCCATGACGTCTTGTCTTCAATACCTAAGGTTGAATAAATGGAGGGCTATTTGTTTTCACCCTTTTCTCATTCAATTCTTTTAATTCTTCAACCCCTTGATTGCTTACCGAGACTTCATAGCAAGAACCTTGTTGGGTTTGTTCCAAGATGCTTGCTCTATTTCGATCCGCACTCTTCCCATATCTCACTTTTCTCCTTTTATCATCACACCTAAGGACTTCTACACTAACTAGTGGATTGTCCTGGTAGATCCCTCCGGTTCGGCGGATCATGGAAACACATACCTAACCTTATCATCCTTATATCACCGTACATAAAGTAGAGTTGGTGGGTCTATTTGGTATTATTCATCCGCCATTGGAACCAATTGAAAACCATTTGAAAATCAATTCGGATACTTGTGATATATTATCAAAGCATTTTGTACTGAATTGTTTTTGATATTTTAAACGAGAACTCCCCTCAACATGTGCATCAAGTATTTGAAAATGTTTTGCACACGGAGGCAAGAGAAAGAATTAACTTCTTTGATTACCATTTTCTAAAGATATCAACATCACTTCCCACATCAAATCAAGTAGATATAGCATTTCGGGAAGGATGAGGTTTCCATAAATTTTCTCCCCTCAATATGTGCCTCGAGGTTTGAAAAGAGTTTTGCACATACTAGAGGAACTTGCACATTGAGATAAGTTGATCACATTTCAAATCATAGGTTTTAAGATAGATTCTCCCCTCAACATGTGCATGGAAAATTTGAAATCGTTTGTCACATGTAAGCGTGGATATCATGTACATCCTTATAAAACCATTTACCTAATTATCGGTTTAAATCCAATTTAAATCACACATTCTCCCCGATCACAATTATCAAATCATTTGAGATTTGTGATCTCTTATTGATTTAAATTGATTTTGAAAGCTTTAAGGGGATTGTGACTTGATTATGAAAGCGTTTTAAGCGATAAGGATCGGATTTTAAGACTTTAAACTCCATTGATAAAACATGCATGTATATCTTTTGAAAACAATTTAATGCCAAATAACTTTTTAATTTAATTGAAATCATTCTCCCCTCAATCAATGACATAGGTTGTTGATTGAGAGATAGAGATTTTGACAAATAAGTCCCGATGATTATCAAAAATAGAGACCGAGTTATTTTTCAAAGCATTTGGTTTTCATGAGATAAATGTTTATTGACTCGAGCATGGAATTTGAAAACATGGTAAAACATGGCTCGTTCTTTCTTTTAAAAGCGGGTCATTGCACGAAATGACAATAAACCATTTCTCTTTCTCCCAAAATACTTTTGATTTTTGATTTTTTTTTTTTTTTTTTTAAATAAAATTCGAACAAACATCTAAAGTCCCGTGTCATTCTTTGAATGACAACATCAAGACCGTAGATATTATCGAATCGAGAGAAACATGACAAAATAACAATAATTTTTGAAGATTTTTGAATTTTCAAATTTTATGGATTTTGAAAGTTTTATATTTTCTATTTGATTTTGAAGGTTTTATAATTTTGTATTTTGTTTTTCAAATAAATATTTACAAGAGATAGATGAAGATAGACCTTTACTCCTCGTCTTCCTCCTCGAAGGCGTTTGAGTGTTTCGGTTGAAGGCTTTTCAAGCCAAGGCGTGGAAGAATAAACTCAAAACGTTCTCTTGGAAGAGCTTTGGTGAAGATGTCCGCTAATTGATATTCGAGACCTCACAAAATAGAGTTCCACCACACCTTTTTCCACTTGTTCCCCGATGAAATGATGTCGAATGTCGATGTGCTTTGCTCTTGAGTGTTGAGCGTTGTTGCATGAGAGAGCAATAGCACTTTATTATCACAATGCTGAGAGGATTTTGTTGAATTCAAAGCCATAGTCGGATAATTGAGATCTCATCCATAAGATTTGAGCACAACAGGATGACATGGCTATGTATTCCGCCTCTGTAGAGGAAATAGAAGTACTCATTTGCTTCTTTGAAGACCGACTCACAAGCTTATCACCCAAAACCGAGCACCTCGGATGTACTTGACGTGTATCTTGACAACTGCATGATCGGCATCTGCATAGGCCGTTAGTGACATACCGGTGTCCTTAGGGTACCATAGTCCCATATTGATGGTTCCTTGGAGATACCGAAAGACCCGTTTAATCGCTTCAAGGTGCTTTTAGTAGGCTTAGCACGGTATCTAGCACACATGCAAACAAATGAACAAGATGTCGGTCTCTTCGGTGTGAGGTACATCGGGGATCCAATCATACTACGATATTTCGTTTGGTCAATCATGATCCACGAGTGGTCCTCATCTAGTTTGGTTCGGTCAATCATGGGGTGTCAACGGGTCACTTGAATCAAATCCAAATTTCTTTAAGATCTCATTGCATATTTAGATTGATTTATGAAAATGCCTCCGGGACTTTGTGAAATTTGTAATCCCAAGAAAATGACATTTGTCCCATCATTGACATTTGAAACTTTGAACTCATTTCATTTGAAAACGATCACATTCCATTGGGTGCAGCCGAGGCAAAAATAATATCATCAACATAAATTTGAACATGAATTAAATGTTTGCACGACTTCCTTGTGAACAATGTAGGATCAATTGCTCCTTTGATGAATCCGGTTGATAGAAGAAACTTTGACAATGTATCATACCATGCCACAGGAGCTTGCTTTAAACCGTAAAGAGCCTTCTTCAAACGATAAGCGTGAGTAGGATGCTCTTGATTCACAAATCCTTGAGTTGGTGGCGTGAGCGACTTCTTTAAGATCTCCGTTCGAAATGCCGTCTTTACATCCATCGATATACTACCATGTTCTTACTAGCGAAGATTAGCGAAAAGATTACGATTGCCTCGATTCGAACAACTGGAGCAAAAGATTCTTCAAAGTCTATACCCTCCTCTTGACGATATCCTTTAGCAACTAATCGAGCCTTGTTCTTCAACACATCACCATGCTCATCAAGTTTTACTTTGAAGATCCATTTGAGAGCTATAATCATAGCACGGTCTGGAGCAGTACTAACTCCCATACATCAAGACGATCAAACTCATGAATTTCATCTTGCATGGCATTGAACCAGCTATCTTCATTCATGGCGGTTTAACATCTTTTGGTTCGATCTTAGATAGTACGGAGTTGAAGAGGCACCATAAGGCATCGGTTGCGAGTTGTTTCGGGTTGATCTGAGACGAGAGGATTTCCAATGATGTTGTCTAAGGGGTGATCGTGAGTCCATTTTCTCGAGGTGTTCATGTGGCGGTTGTTGAGGCCGAGGTAGGCGAGTCGATGTCTCACAAGAAGATGGTTCGATGATGATTCGGAGTAGCAAATATGTTTTCAAATGGAGCATCTTGAGAGTCGCAAAGGATTAACTTCATCATTGATGCGAAACATTTTCATGATGTACATTTGAAGAATGATGATTTGTTGATGAGGCAAGGATCGCAGCGGTGCTTCTTGACTTAAAGATATTGAGGCGAGGATTGACTTCATTCACCGGAATATAAGCATCCTCTGTTGTAGGAATCGACACCTCATTAGTAATTGAATCATCTGAGTTCATCAAAGATCAAACAATTTCTTTACATCATCTTGGATGGAGGTACATAGGGAGTTTCTTGAGAGGAGTTTGGAACAAGGGATGAACCAATGGGACTGCTTTTGAAGTCGGGTCTGGAGCTGGAGTGTCCGGAGCCATTTGACCGGTCGACTCATCAAACGTAACGTGAATTGTTTCTATGATATTTCGGGTTCTTTTGTTGTAGATTCGGTATCCTTTTTTGTTTGGTGCATATCCTACAAATACTCCAATGTCGACTTTAGCCCTAAGTTTGCCTAAGTCTTGACCTCATTAGTTGGATAGCACAAGGCACCAAACACGAAGGAAAGATAGATTAGGTTTTCTTGTGGACAAGTTCATATGGAGTTTTCCATGAATAGTGTGAATCGGGGACGATTTTGTGTGTAGCATGCGGTGGCAATTGCTTGACCCAGAGAAACATTGGAACCTTTGAGTAGATCGGCATTGTTCTAGCGGCTTCAACAAGAGTACGATTTAGTCTTTCAACTACACCGTTACGTTGAGGGGTTCGTGGAACACTTCTTTGATGGTCGATTCCAACGCTTTCATAGAATTCACTAAGTTGTTTGTTGACAAACTCGGTTCCATTATCTGCATTACGATAATTACGGCGGTTTTGTTTAGTCGAACTGCACTTGTTTGATGAGTTTGATGATGATATCGAGTTTCATCCTTTGTCCTTAAGAACTTGACCCGGTGAATCTAGGTAATCATCAACCACAACTAACACATATTTCTTTCCAAAGATATTACGCACCTCATTGGTCCACATAAATCCATATGAATCATATGAAGAACTTCGTGACGAGTTAGTAGGTTTGGGTTTATGGGCATACTTCTTGCTTTTTCCCAATTGACATCTTGAACAAAGATGATCCTTTTCATACTTTAGTCTAGGTAAACCTACAACTAAGTCCTTTACGGAAAGATCGTTGATGGTGCCAAGTTCAAGTGATTGAGACGACGATGCCATAACCACGACTTTGTTTTGAAGCCTTAGATAACAAGCGATTGGAGAGGCCCTCATCATGTCATCGATAGAGATGGTGTAAATATTTGAGCCACGAGTTCCTTTTAACAGTTCCTTACCATTAAGATCTCGACAAAGTAGGTATGTTTTACGAAGGCTACTTCTAGATCGTAATCACGAATTGACCAACAGAGAGCAGTTATGACCTAAACCTTCCACATAGTACACTCTAGAGATGACACTATCACCAACAACATAATCTCCATAACCCATATAGCACCGAAATGATCATTACCAAATCTAATGGTCCGATGAATTTGCTCACGAAGTTCATGAGCCGTGACCGGTCTCCAAATCATATGCTTGGAACGACTGAGTCCGGTACCACGAGCGATTTGAGCGATCTGCGGTTGAACATGCACAAGAATGGATAAGCGGATAATTGGGATCCCATGCAAGAATGGGTTCCATTTGGTTAGTTACAATGGTTGGAATACCCACATCGAAATAGAAGCATTCATATCGTAAAGTGAGGCAATGGAATCATTGTGAATAGATGCGATACTAGTGTCTCAGATTAGCCACATGCTCACGGTGTGATCACTTCTTAAAGGAATAGTTCTACCAAGAGGCATCCATTTTCTAGTGTGCATTATCGATTAGTCTTATGACCAATGTATCCAATAGAAGCCTATTTTCTTGAATGTTCTTCCTGTGGGTTTCCTTTTTTCTACCTTTCTTCGTTTTGCCTTTTAGCCTTCTTAGCATGAATTTTAGCATTAACAATATTAATCTGGACAATTAACATCATTAGGCGAAACATTAACACCACATTCATGATTAGAAAGCAATTCAAGCGGACATCGGTACAAGGTTTGCAAATAGTATCAAAATTGAATTAATTACGATGCGCCTATGGCTAATACTAGAATCAACACGATTCGTTTTATTCGATTCAAACTTAAAGTTCCTAGATTGTTCTTCTACTCTTTTCGGTGGCACATTCTTAGCTTGCGGTCCTATCATTCCTTGTATTGTCTTGAGACTTTGACTGCTCCCTTTAATGTCACCGATTACTCTGTAGGGAATGGGAACATTAGTTAGTTTTACAACTCTTTGCATCACTGCTTAGAAGTCTTGGGATCGAACTACATGCGAGTGCACTAAGGTTCACTTTCTTAAGACTAGAGTGCGAGATTAGTACTCCTAGAAGGCACACTTGAGTTCTCTTTCTTAGCATTAACGGATCTAGAATCGAACTACTCATGGGCACATTACGGTTCACATTCAAAACATTGGGAATCGAGTGCAAATCATACTTGGCATTAGGCATCGAACATGGAATCAAAGGTTAACTCTCTCACCTAATGTCTTTGGGCATATTGTGATCAAGCATTCTAAGATTTCTTGAGATCGTTTGGCATATAAGCATGCATGTCCAATTGCATTATCATGAGGTTTCTCTAGCTTATCTTCTTCAACAATCTCACGCAGCATTCTAAGCAATCTTTAAGAGATGAGAAATATGTCGAATAGCTAGTTTGTTGTTCCTTAGATGAGGAGGGACATATGTCACGGATAAAGCATGTTTATTACAAGTGAACCTTTGATACAACATTCTCCCCATTGGTCATTGGCATTTTCCTTTTACGACTCTTGATTCTCGATTTCCTTTTGCGATGACGCTATTTGATCGTTATTTTTGTTACGAGTGACTTTAATTGATTCAAATAACTCATTGAAATGACATTTAACCTTTTCATTTTCTTCTAGAAAACTTTCATTTTCCTTTTGTAAAGCATTTACTAAGTTTTGAAGATGAAACGTTTGAGAATTCGAGAATCTAAAGGAGGAGGCATTTGGGAGCTGTCATATTGTTCGTTTGACCCTTTAATTGAGAGATTTGGGCTTTCAACTTTACGATCGTGTTGCACCGAGCTTGAATTTGTTCATCACGTTTGTTAATTTGAAAACGCATCAAACTCGGAGCATCGAAGATGTCTTGACATTTGAGGTTTTGACATTTTCTTTAAGATGTTGATATTTTAGTTGTAAATTAAAATGCTCAACTTCTAGTTTAGAAAAATGTTTAACGAAATTGTCGTGATCATCCGATTCAATTTTCTCGTTTAGTTTAGAATTAGTTTTTCAAGCTCAATGACACGATCATGGGAGACTTTCGAGGCACAGATAGTTCATGAAATTTGGAAGCATTAATAGAGCAATTTGAGCGATGAAAAACACATCTTGAGCAACACATTCGAGAATGAGATTCTCATTTAATGTATGCAAGTTCTTTCTCTCAATCTCATTATATTTCGATTACACGCTCATAGTCACTAACTTCAACAACCATTGCATCAAATTCCTTTTCCATTCCCTTAATATCGGTTTCTACCCCTTTTAAGACTCTCAAAGTGATCTTTTAGAAGTTTAAAGAAGGGCATGACCTCGCTTAAATAACATTCTTTCATTTGTTCAAAACCCTTTCTCCTTGATTATACCATTGGGTGTGATCCTTTTCTTGCAAGTTTTCTCAAAATCAACAAATAGTTGAAATATAACGTATTGGCTAATTAATGTCTTGCTTTTAGTGGCAATTGTTCTAGGTACAAGATGCATTGGTGTATTAGGAGGATACACGATCGCTCTAGGCATTTTCCAAAGGGAGGGTTTGTTTCAACAATATTTTCCGCTTTACGCTTATCTAAATCCTTTTCCGGAAGACTTGTTCGGAGTCAACAATGTCTCGAGGCTTAAACTTGTTCAAGGAAATGAAGTTTTCCTTCTTGTAATCATGAGGAGTGATAATTATGTTTTCTCTTTGCATTTGGGATCATTTTGTTTCTTATTCATTTTTCCCTAGTGATTTCATTTGATTTCTTATCTTCCTCGGTGCACTCAACGCAACTAGGTTTACGCCTAGGCTTAAGGATTTCATTACCATCATAAAGCACCTTATGAGCATTTCTAGCCTTTTAATTACCTCTGGATTTGGTTCCTCAACAAGGGAATGCTATGCTTATCGCTTAAGACTCGATGTTTGGTGACCATGTGAGCGATCTGAATGGTGTTTCCTTGTATGTACAACTTGTTTTCAAGTTTGTTTTTCAAAGTTTTCGATTAGAAAAATCTCTCAAGAGTTTTGATTCCTTTGCATTAAATTCATGCTTAAGCATTTTCACATTTTCTTGAAGTTCTTGTTTTGCTTAATTTGTTTTAGAAAGTTTTTCTTGCAAGGAATGTAATTCTTGTTTCAATACTTCTTCTCTAAACTTACTTTTTCTAATTCTTGTACTCACTTGGTCATCCATTTCACCTTTCACGAGTGGTCAACTCAAATTTTGCGTTGTTCATAAATAGCAACACGTTCCTTATAGGCATTTAGTTGAAATTACGGAATCATCGGGAGCACATGCGGTGTATTCATCAAAGACATAGTCATTGTTGATGCAGAAGATGCATCACTTGGTACAACTTCACTTTCACTTTGTTTCACGTATTGATCGTATGGGACAATATTGTTATTACCCATATTTTCAACATTTGATTCAAAAGTTTGATTGATTGTACTTTGTCATGCATCTGCTGCACATCGACATCATCGTATAGTTTTAATACCTACGAGATGAGTTTGTCCTTGGATGGGCCACTTGTGGTGAAGAAGAGATCTTGGGAGAAACCATTGGAGAAATGCTAGCCATAAAAATTGTGTGTGCGATGGGTCCATCATCTACATCAGTCGTATGCATCACGATCGGCGACTTGAAAGGCATTCGATGATTGTGACCTATCTCCTAAATAGGTTGCTCATCCACATCTCGCATCATAGGTCTTGGCATTACCTCAAGAAGAAACATCAATTCCTCTTCATTCAAAGACCATTGTCCCGAGCTTATGCCAGACATCTTATCTCTCAATAATCGGCATTCATGGGCGCTTTGGAGATGTGCGCCCTTGCAATGTGTCCTTCACCACCACAGTTATAACATTTGATTGGCTTAGCTTGACCTTGGTTACCATTTCTTCCTCGATTACGGTTGCCAACATAACCTCTCCCACTCCACCTCTTCCTTGATCATCTGTCTTTCTGAATCGGTTGCACCACGATCCTTCCATCTTTAACGGTGGCTTGATTGTGTGTGTTAGATGCGATTCGAGGTTGTTGTTGGTTTGTGGGAGAGAATTCATGTTTTGACTAATGAGAAGAGCTAGTTGATTAATGAAGTTACCAGCGTGAGCATCGACATCGACTTGTTTGAAAATAGGATCGGGAATGAGTTTGTGATTACCATTACCCAAGGTATGACTTGTGATGCTTTGGTCGTGATTCCGATGTTTGAGTAGAAAATTCATTGAGTCATTAGCCGAGCTTGTCTCTCCTCGGTTGGTTTTGAATTGATTGAGAATCAATTTTCAAACATAGCATGTCTCTCATTCGAAGGAGGAAGGCATAGAGTTGCTCATAGTTTGTATTCTTCAATCCTTTAGTGAGCTTCACGGTGACAAACTTGTGCCATTCGGGATTCATGTTGTTCACAAATTTTGAGTTCAAATGAATGTTAGGCATAGTCATTCGATGTTCCTCATGTCATTCACTAACTTATGAAATCTCACATAGTACTCATAGACATTCTCATCCGGTTTCATCTTGAAGTGCTCAAATTGTCATAGAGTTGGGATTCTCATCTTCCATAGTTAATTAAGAACACGAGAGAAGCATCTTAACGTTATCCCAAATTGCCTTTGCATCGGTGTTATGATTGATCGACTTGTAGATGTCTTTAGGAAGACCTTGAAGAACAATGTTTGAAGCCACGATATCTCGCATCGAATCTCTTTTCTCCTTATCATCAAGCTCATCATACATCTTAGGTCCGTCCATTCCGTAAACAGAGTACCATCTTCATTAGTATCAAGTATGTCTCTAGTCGTCTCAACTCGATCGGTCCTTCATCAATGGATTTGAGAATGTTGACACCATTTTCCTTTCCAAGGCAATACAATCGATTCGTTGAGCCCAAGAATCGTAGTCGATTCTGTCAAGCATGGGTGGGCGAGTATCGAGCCAGCAGACTTGTACATCCTCGACAGCAATGGAGATGATAGTAGGGACGTTAGTAGACATGTTAACAGTTATACGGGATTTTATAACTCTATGATTAAGCCGAAATAGATTCTTTCACGGATTTTACTAAATCAAGAGAAAACCGTAAACAATCACTCAAGTCGCTAGAAGATAATGCACTAAGTCGCTAGAAGATAATGCACTAAGTCGCTAGAAGATAATGCACTAAGTCGCTAACCCTTAATTCGCTACACCACTAAGTCGCTAGAGTCCCAAGTCGCTAAGTAAGAAGCAAGTCGCTAAGTAGTAACTCGCTAAGCCTCAAGTCGCTAGCAAAAATTTTGGCAGCAATTCGCTACTCAAGTCGCTAGATATACAAGTCGCTAAAGAGCAACTCGCTACAGACCAAGTCGCTACCACCAAGTCGCTACCCGTAGTGGAGAGTCCACTACTTGTCTTAATCGCTAGGTCTAAGTCGCTAGCTCCAAAGTCGTAACTCGCTACAAAATTGTGAAGCAAGTCGCTACGAAGAAATAAATCAGTATATCAAGTCGCTAGCTAGAAAAACCACATAAACATCACTTTTAATCCAAAACAACCCAACCAAGATGATTCAAGCTTACCAAATGAAAACCTAAACACTTGTGATGATTCTAAACATAAAAGTACTAACAAAATCCAAGCTTTAACACAAGAAATCAACCAAATGATGCAAAACCACTAAACTTTTCAAACTCAAAACCACCTAAAACCACTAGAAATCCAAAGATGTGCAAGATATGATCTAACCATGGCTCTTGATACCAATTGTAGGATATTAGTTTTCACATACACATCAAACCATAACACAAAGTAGCATATAGATGGAATTCTAGAGAGAAAGTTAGAGGTTTAGGGAACTTAGTGAGAGAAAGTGAAAGATATTATTATGAGCTCCAACTCTCTACCTTGGAAGGTAGAGAGTATTTATAGTCTTACATAAATCGCCACACATCGGGTGTGGATCGGGCATACGATGGGTAAAGACCGTCAGTCCTCCACGGTGTTACTTAACTAAATACTACTTGACTTAAAAGAACTACGACTACGAGCTTTCTAACGATTACATATACTTGAGGTGACCGACTCTTTACTACCGGGAATTTCTAATTCCTAACAATTATACTCTTAGTAGAAATAAAAGGGTTAAAGTCTCTTTAGGTTAATTCTTATTTTGTTCAAAAAAATGCTAATTTAATGCAAGACTTGTTTGATTTTGAGAATATGTCAAGTCTCTATTTTCATAGTTTGCTTCCTTTTTATTCATTTTGATATTTTTTAGTGACACTTATTTATCTCTTGTGATATAACACTGTAAGAAAGATGAAGAGTATTACACTCTTCATCATATATGTGTTATGAGTTGTGATACTCAACTAAGAATGTGAAATATTAAATTCATACCAAATGTGATAAGAATTTAGTATTTTACCAAGTATATATGAAAGAAATGAAAATAAACATCACTTATTATATTACTATGATGATTCTGTTCATTTTTCTTATTTGTGTTTAGAAAGATTTTTGTGTTTTATGATAATATGAAATATTAGAAAAGGTGTTTAACTGATAACAAGAGATGTTATGAAACTTTTGTTAGACTTGTGGTGAATTTTTCTATTTAATTGATACATTGTGCATGTTTCGATAGGTTTTATAGCGAAATTTAAAAATATCTATGGTTGAATCAACAAACTAAAGAAGTTATGGTTGAAGAAAGCATACATCTTTATAAAAAAAACTGAGTAAGCTCAAAGACCTGTGATATCACCTCACTTGTGATATCACATGATATCACAAGTGATATAAACTATGATATCACACATGCTATCACGTGTGATATCACAAGTGAGGTGATATCACCTGTGATATCACAAGTGTTTGAGCTTCCTCAATTTGTATATAAAGATGTGTGCTATCTTCAACCATAGCTTATCTAGTTTGCTAATTCAACCATAGATATTTTTAAATCCAGCTATAAAACCTATCGAAACATGCACAATGTATCCATTAAAAATAAAAATTCACCACAAGTCTAACAAAAGTATCATAATATCTCTTGTTTTCAGTTGAACAACTTTTCTAATATTTCATAATATCATAAAACACAAAAATCTTCCTAAATATTTTCAAAAATATAACCATCACATTCTTAGTTGAGTATCACAACTGATAACACATACATGATGAAGAATGTAATACTTTTCATCTTCCTTACGGTGTTATATCACAAGAGATAAATAAGTGTCACTTACAAATATCAAAATAAAACGTGAAACGGACAAAACGTGTTAAATCGAATAAAAACGTATAAAAGCGTGTGAAAGCGGACAAAACGTGCGAAACGGACAAAACGTATAAAACAGACAAAATGTATAAAACGGATGAAAATATATGAAAACGCGGACGGCGTATGAAAACGTTCGAAATGTATTTAAAACGTCTAAAATGGATGAAAACGTAAAAAGCGAAGACAACGTGTGAAAACGTCGAGGCGGACGGCGATAAAAGCGGACGAAAATACATGAAAGCGTAAAATACGACGGCGCCTAAAAGCACGAAAGTACATGAAAAGCTAAAAAAGACAAACGTATGAAAATGGCCAAAGCGTAAGAACACGGATGAAAACGTGTGAAAGCAGATTTAAACGTATAAAAGCGGAAAACGTCGCGGCGCAGGCGGAAATGTCTAAAACGTCTAAAAGCGAGCGGCGATATAAACGTGCAAAAGCGGACGAAACGGATGTAAACGTGCAAAACGGATGAAAACAGATTTAAAACGTTTGAAATCGAGGCGAGAACGTTTGAAATCGCACCAAAGCGTAAAAAAAGACGAAAACATATGAACACGGACGAAAACGTGAAACGAGCAGCGTATGAATACGGATGAAAGCGTGAAAGCAAAAAAACTTGAATAAAAAATGTGAATTAAAAAAAAAAAAAAAAAACATGATTTTAAATAAAAGCGTGAATTCCAAAAAAAAAAAAAAAAAAAAATGTTAATAAATAAGAAAGACAAAAAGACAAAGAAAAAGGAGAAAAAAAAATGGACTTATGTTTCCATATTAAATCTTAGGTTTATCCCCACCATTAGATTAAACTTGATGAATGGTGGGAATTTGTCCTTTGATAAGCACCAAAATAAGAGTAAGCATTTGAAAATTCCTCTTAACATGACATGATTTTAAGTGAATTCAACTTGTGTTGTAAGTTTTAGAAAGTTACTTTTATGAGTAAAAATCTTTAACTTACTTGATTCGTAGATAACTATGTTTTATACGAGATTTATGATGCATCTAAAGAAGAAAAGTATTGACTCATCCAGTCATCCTCGTTGCTTAAAAACTAATTTTGTCTTCACGAAGTTCTTAATTTCATAAAACTAATCTTTAATATGTAAATCATATGAAACTTTTATAGAAATTAAATTGATGGAAGATTTGTAAAACATATGAGTTAAAAGAAAGATTTAAGATCATTTGAGGACAAAAGATTCTTTACATACTAAGAGATCAATCTCCACCTTCCATTTTTATTAGATCTAATGGATGACATTAATACCAACAATTAAAAAAACCACTTTTATCATTTTTTTTCAAATATAAATATCTTTCAAACCATTAATCGTCAAGCGAAAAAATATATACCACTACGACGAGCATTTAATTATCTTTCTATAGAAAGTCACTTTGATATACTTTCGACAAAAATTTTGTTTTTCGTGTTTTTCAAGTTTTTTTTTAAGTTTTTTTTCGTTTTTTACGTTACTGAAATTTGCATGAAAAAATATACATGATGTAACACTAATTTGAATACCACACGTGATATTAGTGTTAAATCATATATGATATGTATATCATATGTGATTTATCATATATGATTTAACTCTAGTATCATATATGATATTGTGGAAAATAGAAAGGGAGGTTGAATAGTTTTGCCAATTAAAACTTCTTTTTAAACTATTTAGATCAACTTATGTCAATCTATTTGGATGTGTGTTGGATGTTGATAAACAAACATATAGAAGTATGTAATGAAAAGATAAGAGTAAGAAGCACAAAACCACAACGCAAGTATTTATAGTGGTTCGGCTACAAGGACACCTTCCTTGCCCTACTCCACTCCCCGAGTCACCTACTCGAGAGTCCGTAATCACTACACGACACCAACTCCTTATGGTGGAGAAACCTTCACAATGTTGCCTACTCTTTTTCCGGTACTAGGCTAACCACCGGGTTCTTTCACACCAAGGTGAACCACACCTAACACAACGTCGCCTACCCATTATCCGGGACTAGGCTAAGTACTGAGTTCCATTACAATGAAGGAACTACAACCCAACACTACACCAACGACTAATCCCAAAGGAGACCAACTCCTTATTACAACATCATCAAGGATATCAATATCCTTGGATCTAATGCTAATCTATCTTGTACATCGAAACATACCATATCGAATGTACATCTAAGGCACCTTTCACTAATGCCTTTAGTTAGATCTTCAAGTCACTCTTCACCAATGTCTTGTGACTTGACTTCTAGGCACCCTTCACTAATGCCTATAATACGGACGATCGACACCTTTCACTAATGTCTTTGTCTTGAGACTTGAGACATCTTTCACTAATGTCTTCGACACTACACTTCTTAGAAGAAAGAAAAGAATCATCAACAAGAGGACTTCAGTAGTCTTGATGATGAGGAAGCATGGCAACTCATGGACTTGAGCTTGCTTGACTTCAAAGGTGGTGATCTCGACTTTAGGAGGAACCTAGAGAATCACACAAAAACAAAACTACAAACATAGATCACTTGGATCTGGGGTTAGAGAGTTTTAAACTCAGGGAGAAAGTATGTTAGAAAGGGGTGAGAAACAATGAATAAATGGCTCACTATTTATAGAGGAAAATAACTACTGTTCCCCGGATCCCACGGATCCCTCCTACAAGGGATCCGTCTAGCGTAAAGCTAGGGATCCGTAGGACGCTCCTCTTTACCCATGGGTATTTTGGTTATGGGTCATGGGTCATGGGTTGATCCATGGGTCTTTTACTAGATACAATGTATCTCTTGAGTGCAATGCACCTAGTCACATGGGTATGGGTCAATAACATGGGTTATGGATATTATCCATATATGATATAAGCATGATGTCATGCAATGGGTTATGGGTCAAGCTCCATGGGTCATGGACTTTGGGTTGTACCCAATTACATTCAATGTATTTGGTCAATGGGTTGTGATACTTAAGTTTCTACCCATTTATATTACCCAATATACTACATACTAGTTATGTGTATATTTTACCCAAATATGTAAACACTAGTTGTTGTACATATGTAATACTAAATCATAAAATCACTTATACTTGTTTTAGTGTTTTATGTGAAAACGTAAGTGTGTTAGAAACTATTAGTTCAAACTAATTACGTATTTTGTTTGTTTCGTTAAAATGATTTTATGTTTGTTATCGACAAAACATTAGAAGATCGTAAAATATAAATAAATGTTTTTACGGCTTATTTGTATTAACAATCTCCCCCTTTTTGTTGATAACAAAACATAAAATTATTTTAAGGAAAAGCTAAAATTGTAAAAGTTTGAATTTGTAGTTTTACTTTCTTCTCCACCTTTTGTCGAAACAAAAGAGCTTGAAGGAAACTAACACATTGTTTTAGGAAAAACATGTGAAAGAAATAAAAATAAAGAGCAAGTAACGGAAAGGATCTCGTCTTTACTCCCCCTTGACGAGTCCATCCCTATGTAAGGGCGTCAAGAAAATAATACTAAGCTAGTTCATTTCCAACTAAGTTTGCAAAAGATTTCGTCTATGTGACGAATGTGCTCCCCCTTGATGATTGCAAGTTTTGCAACAGGATGTCATGAAATGTAATCATAATATTGCAATTAATTTGCAATGTATTGCTTTGACACAAAGCTCCCCTAGTTTTAGGGTGTCAAAGTCTTCATGTGTAAATTGAATAACTACAAAACAAAGGTTAGAAACCAAGTATAATACACAATTTCCTGCAAATTTGATCCAAGTTAGTTGATGAGTGTCTAAATACTCATCATTTTTGTACAATCTAAACTGCAAAATCATCTGAAAACACTCAAAAATGCATCAAAATGATGAAAATATCACAAATCAGTGTTTTATGTGTTTTAAATGCAAAAATATAAAAATCAGATGAAAAATGATTCAAGTTTGCAAAATTGGCAGTTTTAGTCCCCCAAGTTTTAAAAGTTGTCAAATCTAGTCCATGGAATTCAAAAATGTGAAGTTTTGTCATTCAAGGTCCCTGAAATATTCTAAGTTTGTCAAAATTGGTCCTTGAATGATTCTTTGGTCAAATGGCGGAAAAGGTCCCTAAACTTTGAAAAATGTCAAAATTAGTCCTTGGACTTATAAAAAAGGAATTTTATGCAAAAGTGGTCCTTGTACTATTCATTTATGGCAAGTTTGGTCCTTGTGAGAGCTTTGGAAAAACTGCAAGATTGGTCCCTCATGTTTGGCAGATTTGCAAATCTAGTCCTTGTGATACTATCAAACCAAACGGATCCTTTTTAATATACAAAGCCCAAATCCACCAGCTGGCCCAACCTTAGCCCAACACCCTTGAGCTTGACCCCCACTCTTGACCCTTGACCCCGTATTATTGCTTCGGTCAACGAAAGTCAAACAACAAGAAAATCGCCCAAAGACTGTAGCTCTTCCTTTCAACCTCAGTAAACCCAAAACCAACCATGGTTTTCCCACCTTTTCTCAACCCCCTTACCTTGTCCCTCCACCTCCACTAACACCAAAATCTTTAATTGACTCAAACCAAACCATTAATATCACAAACCTGCTATGAAGAATTTTGGCGCCAAAACTACAAGTGGATGGTTTTGATGCATTTCAATGATCCAATGGCTCAGAAATGGTGGGAAACATTCAGAGGTCATCAGAGATTCACAAAAGTCTATAAAGGAAGGTTGAGATGCAATGTATATCATCATCTAGTGTAATTTTAATTTCTTAATGTCGTTTTAGTTAATTTTTAAGTTTCAAGTGTATTTTAAAGCTTTCAAGTACCTTTGTAAGAAATCTTAGTGTGTTTTGAACCCTTTTCAATAATAAAATCCAGTGTTTAAATTCCAATTTCAGTTTATGCAGTTTTCAATTTCAAAAATCTCATGTGAATCAATTGTTGTTGTAAGGTGTTATCTTGGACTAAATAAGCCACATAAGCTCCTAAATAGCTTTTCTAAGCTATTAGAAACTCTAAAATTCGGTTTAGAAGCAAAAAGCAAAAATCACCAAAATACAAATTAATTAGTAAAAAATCAAAAATCATATGGAAGTGATGTACACAGCTGGAGCAGGGTAAATCTTGGATGGCCTTGGGTTAGTGGCTTAGTGGTAAGCCTATAGGAGTGTTCTTGGTTCCTAGTTCTTGGTTTTCAGTTGGATAGCCTTTGTAAGCCTTTTTGTTCAATTTTGTTATTTCACTGATTTAGTGTTTAGTAGCTTTAATCTTTGTGTTTTAGTGTTAATTAGTTTTAGTTAAGGATAATTAACCTATAAAATCAGTTAGTTGTACTTTTTAATTTGTAGTTTATAAAAATTTAGTTTTAACAGTCATAAGTTCATTATGGTCATTTCTTAGTTTAATGTTGTTATGGTTGTTGTTTAAGGCTTCATTAGTCCTAATAAGTGATATTAAAAAGTTTGAAATCAGTTTCATGGTGTAAATTTGTGATTTGCTTTGAAAAATCTTCCAAACAGTCTCATAAAGGGGTGTTTGCATTAGCTTGTTTATCTGTGATCAAGAGTGTTTAAGACAGTATTATTCCTTGTTCTGTGTCACATAAGTGTCTATTAACTCACTGCAACCAAGAAACTCAGTCCTCATTTGATAAAAAGTCAAAATTGTATTTGATTTCATCTTGTGTGCTCACTGTTGGTTTTTTATGAATCATGACCATGGATTTGTGTTTATAAGTTGTTTATATTGATCAAATCAGTCTTATTTCAACTTAACATAACATAATCAGTGCTTAAAATCAGTTTAAAGTTCATCTTAATCAACATCTTGGTTTTCTTAAAAAGTCAAAATTTTCATTGGGTCGTTTTTGAATAAACTTTGGAATTTCAGTGTGAGTTTAATAGTAAGATTTAGCTTAAAAGCTCTTGGGGTATTAAAGTTCAGTTGCTAAACAAAATTAGAAAAATACTAAATTTCTTTTAATCAGCTTTTTAAGTGCTTATTTTCCTATTTCTTTTGGACCCTTGTCTGATAACCATGCCCTGTGCACAGTTGGGTGGTCCAACTTGATAAGCTTGCACAGAGCTTATTAGTTGGTATAAGCTTGTGATCTTTGGTTCTTTGGAAAGCCAA